>JAJPUD010031575.1:1421-12453 GCA_023553655.1 Myrmecobius fasciatus | reverse complement strand
ATAAAAAGCTGTATTAAAAAAAAAAAAGAATAGCCCCAGGTGTCATCTCCTCAACAAGACTTTGTGTGATCCAGTTGGTTGTTAGTTCCTTTTCTTGGATATATTTTTATTTTATCTTTGTACATTTTATGCCCCACTACCAGTAGACTATAAACTCTTGTCTAAAGATTACTTTCTTTTTCTTTTTTTTTATCCCAAGTACTATAAGTAAGCAGCAAGCTACTTGTTGAGTAGATTCAATCATGTCTGATTCATTGTGACCCCAATTGGGGTTTTCTTGACAAAGATATTGCAGTTGGTTTTCCATTTCCTCCAGCTTATTTTAAATATAAGGAAACTGAGGTCAACAGAGTTAAGTGACTTGTTTAGACAGTTAGTAAATGTCTGTGATCAGATTTGGATTCAGGAAGATGAGTCTTTCTCTCTCTGGGCCTAGCACTCTATCCACTGTACCACCTAGCTGCCCAACTGCAACAACAAAATAAAAGAGGCATAGGTGAGCTAATGTTATGTGAACAAGTCACTTAAATTCAGAAAAAAGTGACTCACCAGGGTCACAAAACTAATAAGAATAAGAAACAGAATTTGAACTAAATTTTCCTCACTTTCTGTTCAGGTCTTTGAGTGCTAATAGTACAAATATTTGGACCTCATTTTCTTGATCTGTAAAAATTATAAGGTTTGTCTAAATGGTTTATAGTACCACTAAGTTCTAAAATTTTATGATCAATTATTCACTATTCTCTCTGTGTTATCCATGCCTTTAAAATGTTTACTTACTAAGTCCAAGCTAGCTTAATCAGGTGGTAAAAATTAATTCAGGTTTATGAAGAATTCTCAGGAGGAATTAATCCTTTGGGGGGGCAGACTAAATAGTCAGTGTCCTTTTTCAGTAATGAAAAGATGGATTATCTCAATATTTTTTCCAAAGTCATAAAAATGTTATGATTCACAGCTGAAAACTGGTTTTAAAAGTTTGTGTTAGATTTCTGAAAATTCCATTCATGGTCTTAAAATTTCAACAATTCTGAGAGCATGTAAAAATAATAATAGAGGTAGAGGCTATACTGTCAAGTTGCCATCACTAATTTTAGAGACCTAGATTTCCTACAGTGAGCATTTAAAAGCCCTCTAACATGTGGAGACATTCTGTGACACCCTATTTCTCTTGAAAGAAAAGGTACAAAGAAGAAAGACACATTAACTACAAAAAATAATGTTCTTGGAAGAATACAAATAGTTATTTAACCAGGGTGGAAGTCTCCAAGGAAACATCTTAAAGAAAATGTTTACATTCATTTAAGAAAAAAAGATTTACTGAACAATACATTAGGAAAAAAAGACCACAACAAATTGTTGATGATCCCAGCTGGAGAGTGAAGATAGAAGGAAAAGCAATTTATCACCAACAGGTTTTTAAAAAGTTATTGGTCCAGCTCCTGAGAGAAAAAATTCAAGCCCAGTCATGAAAAGAGATATAAAGAGCTCCTTCCAAAGACTAAGAAAATGTTTATTTGTAGGATATTTGCCTCTTCTGGTTATTGGAATAGTGGAAGATCTTTCTTGTGTATGCACAAACAACAATAAAAATGGAAATAAGCTCAAAGGACCTCCTTCTTCTTATATATCTAACCAGAGTTTACATAATATATTCATTCACCAATATTTATAGGTACAGTACATGGAGCTAGAGCTGTCAAAACATTAAAGATAAAGATTTCTACCCAAGAGATTGCCCTACTTATGATGAAAGTGAAGAGAGATTGGTATTTTCAAAAAAAAAAAAAAAAAAAAGCACAACTAGAGATTCAGGCCTTCCTTTCCTTAACCATCAATATTTTTTTTTAAATAAAACAAAAATAAAATATAGCTCAAACATTTTTGTTTACATGTCATCCACTTGCAATCAATTTTGGCTCCTTCCTTTGATGATGTCTCAATACATAACCCAACACGTCTTTACTTACTCTATAAGTAAAGATTTTAAGAGATCCTATGGAAATACCCAAAAGTTTCCTGCCTTCAAGATACTTATAATACATTTGGAAAGATATATGTTTCAATAAAATACTATTAACAATAATAAAAATTGACATATATGTATAATTATATAGTTTTATATATACACACAGGAAAAACAGTAGCCAATTAGCATTTATTAAACATCTACTACATGCTATATTGATATCAATGTGAAAAAGAAAGAAATCATTTCCTTAAAGGGACTTACTATCTATGTGTGAATACAATACACAAAAGAATGCTGAAAAGCAGGAGTGGGATGTAGTGGAAAACAGTGAAGAAGTTGAAGTCCAAATTAAAGCTGATGGAGAAATCAAAGGAGTTCAAAATGAGTGCAGCCAGATGGAAAATGAGGAGAGGAATGAGAAAATGTTTGTCTTCTCCTCTCCACTTTCCTAAGAAGCACTTATGGCTCTACCTTTCAATAACAGAGACAAAGGTTAGTAGATGAGGTATGAGTAATAATGCTAATTAGATCTTGCAAAAATGGGGTCTTAGAGCCACTCTTCAATAGATAAATGGTCAAGGGATATGAACAGACAATTTTCAGATAATGAAATGGTTGAAAAGTTGCTCCAAATCACTATTGATCAGAGAAGTGCAAATTAAGACAACTCTGAGGTACCACTACATATCTGTCAAATTGGCTAAAATGACAGGAAAAGATAATGATGAATGCTGGAGGGGATGTGGGCAAGCTGGGACACTAATGCATTGTTGGTGGAACTGTGAATGGATCCAACCATTCTGGAGAGCAATTTGGATCTATGCTCAAAAAGTTATCAAACTGTGCATACCCTTTGACCTAGCAGTGTTTCTATTGGGCCTATATCCCAAAGAGATCTTAGAGGAGGGAAAGGGACCCACATGTGCAAGAATGTTTGTGGCAGCCCTTTTTGTAGTGGGTAGAAACTGGAAACTGAATGGATGCCCATTAATTGGAGAGTGGCTGAATAAATTATGGCATATGAATGTTATGGAATATTATTGTTCTGTAAGAAATGACCAGCAGGATGATTTCAAAGAGGCCTAGAGAGACTTGCATGATCTGATGCTGAGCAAAACGAGCAGAACCAGGAGATCATTATACACAGCAACAACAATACTATATGATGGTCAATTCTGATGGACATGGCTCTCTGCAACAATGAAATGTCTCAAACCAGTTCCGATTGTTCAGTGAAGAAAGCCATATACATCCAGAGAGAGGGATATTTAATGTGGACCACATCATAACATTTTCATGCTCTCTATTGATGTTTGCTTGCATTGTGTTTCCTTTCTCAGATTTTTTTTTGTTCATGTAGATAACTATTGTTCTTGCACAGCAAGATAAGAATGGAAATATGTATACATATATTAGACTTCTCAAGTATTTTAATATAATTACCATGTAGTGGACTTCCTGCCATCTAGGGGAGGGGAGGGGACTGGGGGGAAATTTTGTAATAGAAAGCTTTATAAAGATCAATGTTGAGGAACTACCCATACATGTGTTATGCAAATAAAAAGCTTTAATTAAAAAAAAAGAAAGAAAGAAAATGGGTTCTTAGAGAAACCAAAGAAATCTAAAATGAATGTTGTCACAGAAGTCAAAAAAAAGTCCAAAATGAGTCCTGCAGAATGGAAAATGAAGACATAATTGAGTTCAAATCCTGTCATTGATACTGGCTATGTAATCCTGGTGAGGTCTCTTTTTTCAGACCTTCAACATTTCCATCTTCAAAATGGGGGTGATCATTGCACTTGTTTCACAAGGAAGTTCTGAGAATCAAATGAGATAATACATGCTTTGCAAATATTAAAGTTGCTCTAAATAATGTCACCTATTGTGATTAGATACACTATTTTCCGATGGTCTAACAATATAGGAATAGTGCTTAGAGAACCTAGAGGAATGAAAATTTAACAAGTCTATCTGCTTTCCCTCTCTCTCTCAAAAACAGATGTCTCCAAGCCAACCTTTGGCAAGTGCTGGATCAAAATCAATGCATGGTTGTATTCTCTGATGAGTGCTGATACTTTGTGTTATTGATTAAAGAGGAATGAATATGCTTGAGACACAAGACATATGGGAGGTAGAGTGGGTATTTTGTTGTGAAAGTTTAGGGACCTAACGTATTCTTATCCAGATGGAGAACCAGTCCACTTCTGAATGGAGATGGATTTTCTACAGAGAGAGTCACAGATTTCTTTTAAAGAATATTTTGAACCTATGCAAGTACTTTGACAAATATTTAATTGAGAAAGCATTTTTTCATTTGGGACTGATGATTTTAGCCTAAAAACACTTTAGGTCAAACATTAATAATCAACTACATTTTATCATAAAATAACCTCAACACGAACCCAGTCGAATTTCTGACTTGGAACGGGAATTGAATAGGTCTCCTGTAGTGCTGACTACAAAATGCACCAGCAAGTAATTGGGTGAACTGAACTATTGGTCAATATAATTTCATACCATCCTTCTAAATATTGAAAAATATCTGCCAAGTGTAATAATTTTAGTTCTGGCATCAATCAATGCTCATCAATGCCTTCTGAGAATATTTAGCCAGCAGTTTGGGAAGTTTCTTAATCTATTTTCAGTCCAAAATAACAAAACCATGACATCAGCAAAGATAAGATGCTTATTTTCCTGTTTGCTCTAGACAGAGGACATGTAATCAATTCATCTAATAATGTGCCAATTTATTTGAACATAGCATAAGCTGAAAAAGATCCCTATACTATAGTTTACAATTTTACCTACCAAATGATCTATTTTTCCCATTCTGAATTTTGTGCTCACATTATGACATAGTCTTCACAGAAGCTATAAACCCCTAGAAACTATTCCAAGATAATATAGTGTATATTTTCTATGGGATCAATGTGAAGTTAGGTATTGGTGAAGAGGATATTAGCCCCAGATAACAAAAGATAATGGTGATTTCTGCAATAGACATAGGAAATTTTTAAAGAGAAAATAATTTAAGGAAGACAAAGTTTCATATTCACTAGCTTTAAGAGGAAATTCATATAGATAAAAAGACTTAAGCATAGCAGAAGAATGATCCCTAACATTTTTTGGTTTTTGTTTGACCATTAGTAACTCAGGTCTACTTTGGTCCCTTTTTCCCTGCATGTGTTGGGAATCCATTTTGGCTCTTTTATTCCTCTTTAAGTTGAGAATTCCTATCATATCACCTGTGGCTGTACAAAAGAGAACATAGTCTTCAGAGACAGAGCATCAGTTAGATCCAGAACTTACCCACATGGTCATTCAGAGTAAGATAATTCATTATTTATTTTCCTAAACTCACTTAGTGTTTACCTTCCCTGACCAAAGATTGTTAGAATTTTTTAAAGGGTTTAACATCAACTTAAAAAAGAAAATAATTCAATGAAATGGCATGATTGAGGTATTAAAATTGAAATCAGGAAGACTTGAACTCAAATACTGCTTCAAACACTTATTAGCTGTGGAACCCGAGGCAAATCACTTAATCTCCCTCAACTGGTTTTCCTACATGTAAAACAGAAGAAAGCACAGATCTGACAGTGTTGTTAATGTAATGAGGTAATACATGTAAAACACTTTCTAAACTTTGAAGCACAATGTAAATCAACTATTACTATTACTATTGTTGTTATTATTATTAACCATTAATTCACTCCTAAAGATAACAAAAACTACTCTCAAGAGAAATGCTCAATTGTATGAAACTAACATTCTCTAAATTCTAGAGTGAGGTAAGCATTGTTTCTAATAGGACACCTACTAAAATGATTCTCTTTATATTCTATATCCCATTTACAGCAAAACAATTAAAAAGCTAAATAGTTGAAATTCTAAACAAAAAATAATTTTTCAAAGTACAAGAAGGGCCCCTATGTAAATGAAAAGGTAAAAAGCAGCTTCTTGGTACACTGGGTAACTGAGAAAGCAATGTACTTTCGTAGAAGGCTGAAGGTGAAAGGTGTGGACAGCTACTAGGAAAAAATGAAGCCATTGGAGGTCTTGTTTCAGCCAAGGACTACTACATTTATACATTGCTGCAAAGGAGCAAACTAAAATCGGTGGGGCAAAACTCAGTTGGTCCCACAACTGTCAGTAAGACATGAACCCAAAGTAAATGTCCTTTTACTCTAGAATTCTAAGAAAGCACAGAGGATAGGAATTGAACTCTTGGATCAATAGCACTGATATAACAAATTCCCAGAAGAGGAAATTCCATTTAACCAATGCAGGTTAGCATTTTCCATGTAGTTTAAGAGTTCTAAAATAGTTAATTAGGAAACTAAGAATGAAAATGTGATTCTTCTAGAATCACACATTGAACTAAAGGTTTGGAGGTCAGGTCCTTATCCATTCCACAATAAATGTCAGGCCAGCAGATGTCATTCCATGCTGTGTTTAATGTTTCCTTATTATGATTATAAAATGAAAATTTTAAAATAATCATTGATTTAATCTCCAAAGAGTTACATAAATATGTATTACATGAGTCTGGCAAGTAGATATATATAAGAGTTCATTTGGATTCAAATAATGTCTCTTTGAAAGAGACACTGACCCCTATCTCTATCCATTACCTGAATAGAATTAGAAAATAAAAAGATAGTCACCTCTGCTGATTGACATGGGAGCTTTGATCTGCTCCATTTCTCTAGACCAGTTCACGTCTCTTTGAGCAACATCACAGAACTCTGTTCCTAGGGCTCACTGTAATGGTGCCAGATTTAGTGTGGATGGCCAATATTTGAAATACTAAAGTTGGAGACAGAGCCAAGTTGAAATCATCCAACATTACTATCTAATCAACTTAAAAAAACACTTCAAATCAAATTTTGGAGCAGCAGAGCCAACAAAAGATCAGCTGCTCAAAAAGAGATAACAGGGGACTATTTAATAGCATTGGATACAGATGGTACTGATTAACAACTCTATAACCTATAAGTCATTCTGGGCATGAGGTACAGGGAAGAGAGGAGTACTTGTTATTGGTCACTAGGGCACAGGTGCCCTGGCCACAATTGCAAGATGAAGAGGAGAGCTGGTTCTTGATGCTATAAGGGAGTAGGGGCCCTTCTTGGGTAAATATCATAGTGCAGAACAGAAGAATAATGATATACATATCCCAGTATAATATCATTTTGAAAGCACTGAAAACTTTCAGGCCTCCAGAACTATTTCTGAAAACAGAAGTATGAAGAAGTCTGAAACATGACATACTCCCCAATCTCAGGTGAGCAGAGTCCAACTTTAAAATAAAGTTGAAAGCAAAGAAATAAGCTGGGAAAATGCACAGGCAACTAAAAAAAGAGCTTGACCATGAAAGTTTCTACAATTTCAGAAAAGACCAAAATATAAACTTAGGAGATAGCAATAATGTGAAAATAGTTCAAAGCAAAGCCTCAAAGAAAAATGCTAATTGGATCCAAATCCAGAAAAAGTTCCTGAAAGAGTTAAAGAAAGAGATAAGAATGGTAAAGAAAAAAACTGGGGAAACAAATGAGAGTGATACAAGAAAATTATGAAAAGAAAAATAAAAGTTTGAAAAAAGAGGTACCAAAATTGAAGAAAATAATGTTTTAAAAAAAAAGAAATGGCCTAGTGGTAGAAGAGGCATAAAAATTCACTGCAGAAAAAAGCCTAATAAGCCAATGGAAAAAAGAAGTACAAAAGCTCACTGAAGAAAACAATTCCTTAAAAATTAGAATTGGGCAAATAGAAGTTAATGATTTCAAAAGATTTCAAACAACAATAATGTGAAGTCCAAACGATGGAAAGAAATAGAAATATCTTATCAGAAAAAAAATATTGACTGGGAAAATAGATTGAGGAGAAATTGTTCAAGCATACTGGACTACCTGAAAGCAGATTTTTTTTTTAATTTTATTTTATTTGCATAACATATGTGTGGATAATTCTTCAACAATAACCCTTACATAGCTTTCCGTTACAAATTTTCCCCCCAACTCCCCACCCCTCCCCTAGATGGCAGGATATCCACTACATGTTAATTATGTTAAAATATTGGCAAATCGAATATATGTATACATATTTCCAAACTTATTGTTGTGCAAGAAAAATCTTATCTACACAAACTATATATCAGATAAAGGAAACACAATGTAAGCAAATATCAATCAAGGAGTATGAGAATGTTATGTTGTGGTCCACATTTCGCATCCCTCTCTCTGGGTGTATATGGCTTTCTTCAGTGAACAATTGGAGGTGGTTTGAAACATTTCATTGTTCAAGAGAGCCATGTCCATCAGAATTACTCTTCATATATTACTGTTGTTGCCGTGTATAATGATCTCCTGGTTCTGCTCATTTCACTCAGCATCAGTTCATGTAAGTCTCTCCAAGCCTCTCTGAAATCATCTTGCTGGTCATTTCTTACAGAACAATAATATTCCATAATATTCATATACCATAATTGATTCAGCCATTCTCCAATTGAAGGGCATCTATTCAATTTCCAGTTTCTAGCCACTACAAAAAGGGCTGCCACAAACATTCTTGCACATGTGGGGCCTTTTCCTTCCTTTATGATTTCTTTGGGATATAAGCCCAATAGAAATGCTGCTGGGTCAAATGGTATGCACAGTTTGATAACTTTTTGAGCATAGCTCCAAATTGTTCTCCAGAATGGCTGTATCTGTTCACAGCTCCACCAACAATTCATCAGTGTCCCAGCCCTCCCACAACCCCTCCAACATTCATCATTAACTTTTCCTGTCATTTTAGCCAATCTGACAGGTGTGAAGTGGTACCTCAGGGTTGTCTTGATTTGCATTTCTCTGATCAACAGTGATTTGGAGCACCTTTTCATATGACTATAAATAGTTTTAATTTCATCCTCTGAAAATTGTCTGTTCATATCCTTTGACCATTTATTGATTGGAGAATGGCTTGAATTTTTATAAATATGAGACAATTCTCTATATATTTTAGAGATGAGACTTTTATCAGAACCCTTGAATGTAAAGATGATTTCCCAATTTATTACTTCCCTCCTAATCTTGTCTGCATTGATTTTGTTTGTACAAAAACTTTTTAACTTAATATAGTCAAAGTTATCTATCTGGTTTTCAATTAAGAGTTCCACTTCTTCTTTGGACATAAATTTATTCCATCTCCATAGGTCTGAGAGGTAAACTATATTACATTCCTCTAATTTACTTATAGTGTCACTCTTTATATCTAGATCATGAACCCATTTAGATCTTATCTTGGTATGTGGTGTTAGATGTGGGTCAAGCCCCAACTTCTTCCACACTAGTTTCCAGTTTTCCCAGCAGTTTTTGTCAAATAGTGAATACTTATCCCAAAAGCTGGGGTCTTTGGGTTTATCAAAAACCAAATTGCTATAGTTATTGCCTAATTTGTCTTGTGATTCTATCCTATTCCACTGATCGACTACTCTATTTCTTAGCCAGTACCAAATGGTTTTGATGACCGCTGCTTTATAATATAGTTTTAGATCTGGTACAGCAAGTCCACCATCGTCAGCCTTTTTTTTTCATTAATCCCCTTGAAATTCTTGACCTTTTGTTTTTCCAAATGAACTTTGCTACTATTTTTTCTAGATCTGTAAGATAATTTCTTCGGAGTTTGATTGGTATGGCACTAAATAAGTAAATTAGTTTGGGTAGTATTGTCATTTTTATTATATTCGCTCGGCCTACCCATGAGCATTTTAAGTTTCTCCAATTGACTAAGTCTGATTTGATTTGTGTGGAAAGTGTTTTGTAGTTTATTTCATATAGTTCCTGACTATCTCTTGGCAGATAAATTCCCAAATATTTTATACTATCAACAGTTATTTTGAATGGAATTTCTTTTTGTATCTCTTGCTGCTGAACTTTATTGGTAATATATAAAAATGCTGATGATTTATGTGGATTTATTTTGTATCCTGCAACTTTGCTAAAGTTGTGAATTGTTTCTAGTAGTTTTTTTAGTTGAGTCTTTAGGGTTCTCTACGTATATCATCATGTCATCTGCAAAGCGTGATAATTTGGTTTCCTCATTAGCTACTCTAATTCCTTTAATCTCCTTTTCTTCTCTTACTGCCAAAGCTAACATTTCTAAGACAATATTAAATAATAATGGTGACAGTGGGCAGCCTTGTTTCACTCCTGATCTTATTGGGAATGGTTCTAGTTTGACTCCATTACATATGATGCTTGCTGAAGGTTTTAAGTAGATACTACTAATCATTTTAAGGAAGAGCCCATTTATTCCTATACTCTCCAGTGTTTTTAATAGGAATGGGTGTTGCATTTTATCAAAGGCTTTTTCTGCATCTATGGAGATAATCATATGGTTTTTATTAATTTGGTTATTAATATAATTGATTATGCTAATTGTTTTCCTAATATTGAAGCAGCCCTGCATTCCTGGTATAAATCCTACTTGGTCATGATGTATTATCCTGGGGATGACTTTCTGTAATCTTGTTGCTAAAATCTTATTTAAAATTTTTGCATCAATATTCATTAGGGAAATGGGTCTATAGTTTTCTTTCTCAGTTTTCTCCCTACCTGGTTTAGCTATCAGCACCATATCTGTGTCATAGAAGGAATTTGGTAGTGCACCTTCTTTCCCTATTTTTTCAAATAGTTTATATAGTATTGGGATTAATTGTTCTTTGAATGTTTGGTAAAATTCACATGTAAATCCATCTGGCCCTGGAGATTTTTTCTGAGGGAGTTGATTAATAGCTTGTTCTATTTCTTTTTCCAAAATAGGGCTATTTAAATAATTTATTTCCTCTTCTGTTAATCTGGGAAATCTATATTTTTGTAGATATTCCTCCATTTCATTTACATTATCAAATTTATTGGCATAAAGTTGGCCAAAGAAACTCCTAATTATTACTCTAATTTCCTCTTCATTGGAGGAAAGTTCTCCCTTATCATTTTTGAGACTAATAATTTGATTTTCCTCTTTCCTTTTTCTAATCAAATTAACTAAAGGCTTATCTATTTTGTTGGTTTTTTCATAAAA
>JAJPUD010031574.1:0-12453 GCA_023553655.1 Myrmecobius fasciatus | reverse complement strand
GATATGAATAGACAATTTTCAGATGATGAAATTAAAACTCTTTCTAGTCATATGTTCATAGAAATGCAAATTAAAAGAACTGTGAGATACCACTACACACCTGTCAGATTGGCTAAAATGACAGGAAATGATAATGATTAATGTTGGAGAGGATGTGGGAAAATTGGGACACTGATACTTTGTTGGTGGCACTGTGAACGGATCCAACCATTCTGGAGAGCAATCTGGAACTATGCTCTGTGCATACCCTTTGACCCAGCAGTGGGCTTATTATTGGGCTTATATCCCAAAGATATCTTAAGGAAGGGAAAGGGACCCATTATGTGCAAAAATGTTTATGGCAGCCCTTCTTGTAGCGGTTAGAAACTGGAAACTGAATAGATGTCCATTGATTGGAGAATGGCTAAATAAACTATGGTCATGGAATATTACTGTTCTGTTAGAAATGACCAGCAGGATGATTTCAGAGAAGTCTGTTGAGACTTGCATGAACTTAACATTAGTTAAGTAAAATTAGCAGAACCAGGAGATCGATATACACAGCAACCATAAGGCTATATGTTGATCAATTCTGATGGAAATGGTTTTCTTCAACAATAAGATGTTTCAAATCAGTTCCAATTGTTCAGTGATAAAGAAAGCCATATACACCCAGGGAGAAGCCTGTGGAATATGAGTGTGGATCAAAACATAGCATTATCATGCTCTCTATTAATGTTTGCTTGCATGTTTTCCTTCTCAGGTTTTTTTTTCCTGTAGATCCAATTTTTCTTGTACAGCAAGATAACTGTATAAATATGTATACATATATTTGATTTGTCAAATATTTTAACATAATTAACATGTATTAGACTTCCTGCCATCTAGGGAGTGGGTTGGATGTAGGAGGGAAAAATTTTTAACAGAAAGCTTTGTAATGGTCAGTGTTGAAAAATTACCCATGTATATGTTTTACAAATAAAAAGATTTAATTTTAAAAACAACTGGAGAATAGAGTTTAATATGAAGTGCTGGATTGTATGGTTCATTTGGTAAGCATTAGAGGAATCTAAAGAAAACAATGGTTCTTTAAAATATCCCCTGAAAATTTTATGTTTCATTCAGGTCTCACTCAAGGTGAGCTTTTCCAGTGCATAAAATTTGTGCTTGACGAAAAACAGGAAAAGAATTATTAGAGGAAGCATAAGCAAAGAAATGATGTGAAAATACAAATTACATGTTTTTTGCATTGTAGCAAAGAGAATTGTGCAAAGGTTGTTTTTTGGAGGATAGGTAATGAAGAATGGAAGAAAATGGAAAATAATGCTAATCTATAAAGATTAAACAGCTAATAGACAAGTATCAGATGTAATAGTATAGACTTTATAATATATAATACACATGTAATACATGTCACTGTAAGTCTTAAGCAAGAGATATTTAAGACAATTTTTTCACTTGCTTTATTTAAATGTCTTTTATATAGCTTTTATATAGCAAGAACCACACTCTAAAATTAATGAGTATAACAATTAAATAATGGAATTCACTTTTCCCCCTTTACATTATTATTAACAGAAAACAGAAAAATCCACCTGAAACAACTATTCTATTGATGATTCACCACAAAAATAAGTTTTCTTCACAGAGTTCCAAAATATCTCATGTTTATTAAATACCTATTCTGATGAATTATGTTAATATTTTATTTCTTTATTGTAATATATTGGTCTTTGTCATACTAACTTGATATTGCATTTCAGAAGACATTTAATTTTTTCTCTAGTATTTTATTTAAAAAAGAGCATTCTTAAAATTGCACTACTGTTTTTTTAAAAATAAACATTGATTTTTAAAAGACATAACTATAAAGCACTGGATGTTGGCTTCAAAATGTCATTCTTCAACTTTGAGAATGAAGTTGAACAATCAACAACAATGGATATTGATAATTTCCTCAGGAAATTGCATTAGAAAATATAAAAGGATACAGAACAATAATTTGTGGGTACAAGTTCTGTTTTTTTGGATAGAAGTATCTTGGTAGTATTTTTAGGAAACAAGAAAAGTGAATGAAAAGGATGGATTTAAATTAGAGAGAGAAAGGGATTCATAGCTTCTTTATTCTTGAAATGGAGATAATGTCTATAATACCTAAATTACAAGATTGTTTTAAAATTAAAGTGAGATAACAAATATTAAAATCTTCATAAATTTGAGAGCTTATAAATGTCATAAGGGATATTTAATTTTGAAAATTCATCTTTCTTTTTTCCTGTTGTGAATTTTACCTAAAGAAAGTTATGTTCAAAGAAATACAATGGGTTATTCTCTTCAGTTTTCTCATTTTTTTTCATTGAAAACTTTCATATTTGTACTATATAATATTCATTTGAAGTTTAGGTATAATGCCAAAAAAGTCAGGAAGTGAAGTAGCTAAATCCCAAGACTTAAATGCTAATAGTTTGTCTGAGGTAAACCCTATTTAATGACTTAGGGCTGGGTAAGAATTGAGACAAAGGACAGGGGAGAAAAGATCCTCAAATATGTAGGCCATCATAAAGAACAACTGTTCTTTTCATGTCTTGTCTGGTCATTTTTTCTCTGCTAGTCTTCAGTAAACTATTACTTCCAAAATCATATATTAATTCTTCTGTTGCCAGTTAAAGCCCTTTATAAGCTTTTTTTTCCCCTGCACATTATCACACAGGCTTTGATGACGATTGACCATCTTGTTGTTCCTCATGCATTAGATTTCTTCCTGTATCAGCCCTTTTTCCTATGCCTGGAATATATTTCCTATTCACTATCCCTACTTTGCTTTAAGGATCAACTCAATTTTCATGTCCTACATGAGAGTTATACTGAGCTCACTCAGTTATTAACACCTTTACCAATACAGTAATCTTGTATTTATTATATATTCATTTAGGATATAACTGTGTGCATATTGTTTCCCTTTCTAGACTCTAAATTTCATGGTGTCAAATACGTTTTTCACATTTTTCTTTGTATCCTGAGTATCTACTAAAGTACTGCATAGTATACAAAAGATATTTGATAAATGTTTTGTGATTAACTGAATCTGAAGAAGAAATCTGCTAGTTTTTATTACTTTGATTTATTTTTAGTTTGATTTTAGGATTAGGCTCACTCCTTTAGAAAGAGCTAGCCCTAAACCAAGCTATAATAACATAGATTGTCTCTTCAATCATAGTTACCTATAGATTTACTAAATAGATTGAAATGATGTCATCACTTAAGAGCAGACAATTTAGGAGGATAAAATAATCATAAGATTATGAGGTTTTTCAAAAGATTAAATTTCCCTTTCTAGGAGAAACTGCTATTGACCAGAGGCTAAATTCCCCTTTCTGGAAGCTGGACAGAGGTGGATTGAACAGAGGTTATGTAAAGTCCCCCCCCCTTTTTTTTCTATTGAACTACGATGGTAGTGAGGTGACAAATAATCATTGACTTCTTTCCTACAAAACTTTCTAGTTATGAAAGGTACCCCCTTGAGAAAAGGTATGGGATTAAGAAAGTCTGGGAGAAGATACCTAGTAAAGTCAGCAGCTTTGTCCAATATAATACTGTTCTAAACAAGTTTCTATAATTTTTCCCATTCCTCTTTTTTGTTATAAAAGTTACCTCTGTAAATCACTTCTTGTTTCTGACCTCTGAGAAATGAGGTGACCTGGTTTGATTTGGACATCCAATTTTGCAAATTAAATTATAGATATCTTTGTAACTTTGTCCTGGATTTCCTTTTTTATTTCAGATAATAATTTTTAACATATCAGATAAATTGAATGATTATTTCATGACCAAATAAGATTATATATCAGGTTGGAAACTACTACTACTCTGAATGTAAGTGCTATGTTCTATCAAATGCCCCTTTTAGATCAGTTTATTCACTTATTTATTTTTAAGTTTTCATGAGCATACACTTATTACACGTTGACAGGTTCTCTGTGTATCTTTAAACTTTATCGTGGCCTGACATTAATATTATTTCAAATTTTGTAAGTTTTGATTTGGACAGTTTTAATATAGACTCATTTTGGATGTTAAAAAGTTTGAGTTTAACTTACAGTTTACCCCAATTGTCCACAGTCACAGTGTATTTAAACCTTGGTTTAACCCTGCACTAAAAAGCAATTGTGTATTTTCTTTGGAATCTCTTACTGTACATTCGTTTATTTCAAATAGGTGGTGACATTTTTCCAGATTTTTTTTTCTTTGAATGGTTTTAAATGATTTCCATGGGTAGGGTAGCACATTTTTAAAAATGTATTTTACATGAAGAAATGGTGCAAAAATCCTTTAAAACTACATAAGTCTATATAGGAATAAACTATTATTTCTGAAAGTAAAAAGTAGGTTTTCTTCTCCTTGAAAAATAGTAGAATTTTCTTGTTATCTGATTATATGATACTAAATAGAAAATTGTACTGAAAGACAAGAAAACCCGAGTTCACGATCTGTTTCTTAAAATTGCTGATTGTGTGATTTTGAGCAAGTCATTAATTTATCAGTTCTCTAACATTAAACTTTTCTAAGATTCTGCAACCTGTATTAGCACAATTTTCTCATTTAGGATCTAAGTAAAGCAAGAAAACTGTGGTCCTTATACTTATCCCCATTTTGTCCTGTATGAACAATCCTATCTGGGTCATAAAGAAGCAAACAGCTGTTCACAGTATCAAATATCAAAGCAGAAAAGGAAAAGATAAGTACTTAACATTAACAAGGGCACAAAAATATGACACTACATCTAAGACTTCCAGCAACTCTGACTGTTTTCTCAGCATATCTGTTTCCGATCTTTTAAGGGGAAAGTCCTTTCATCTTTCTGAGGCTCAGGTCTATCATCTGTAGAAATGGAAAAAGTACATGAACAAAACAGGTTTTCTATGAAGGAAAGTGTTTCATAAAATTGAAAACATCATATAAATTTAGTCCTTTTGATAATTTTTTTTACTATTATTCCTGGCTAAATAAAGTCTAGTTGTCTAGATTTCAGTCTTCAGTAATATGACATATTACTGAAGTACCAAAGAAACATTTCATGAAAAATCATGGTATTCTTTCATGTTTTGAGGTTTCCTGAGCCTATAAAAGTATCATCAGGTATACCAAACAAAAAGATAAATATTTATTAACAACTCTCTAATGCTCTTACCATCTTAAAGTTTGGCCTAATTTTAATTTAGATGCTCTAGAATGAGTATAATGAGGTAATAAGATTTTTTTAATATTATAAAAGTAACCTTTTTTTAAAATCACTTATTAAATTAGTTGTTTTTCTCTTGAATACTGTTTTAACCATTCAAAATAATGAGGTTTGAGTCTTCAATTAATTTCTATCCTGATTTTTCTTCATTATTTGGAGGTTATTCTGTATAGGTGAAATCAAGTCTTAACAAGTCAAGAAGACTTTAAATACACTCAGTGAAAGGCTCTCAGACAACTCCACAAGAACTATTCCAATAAATTTTAGGAAAACTCTTTACTAATTGACTGGTCACCACATGATCAATTTTTAAATCCACGATTAATGAAACTATGTACTAAGCAATAGAATGTTTTGATCTATGTCAGTACAAGGAATAGGCACATTGATAAAATGAGATGTTTTAAAGAAGAAATATGGACTTATATTTGTATAGTATATTTTCCTATTTGGGCATTCACTTAAGATAAATTAAAAATAAAAACTCATGTTGTGGATGTGTTACTCATAAAAAATTCCAGCCCAAACATACACAGTAACCTTTGCCTAATTCTTTACAGGCTGATTCAAAACATCAAAATAAAGAGACCTATTTTGAGCCTTTCCTAGAATCAAAAAACTAATCAAGTATTTGCGTTTCAAATGGTTTCCAATTAGGAATTTTTTCTATGTACAAATATAACAAAGGTAATAAATCAGGCAGAATGAGTGTAAAACTAAAAAGAAACAAGAATAATCAATCCAAGGATAATTCAAAGTTCACTGAATTACATTGAAGACAATAAATTACTGCTGATTCTACTGTATTCCATCATTGATCTCTTACATTCTAAAATACATAGTTGTTAACATTTTATTGCTTTCTTCCATTTCACACATTTTGATTTTTCAAAATTTTCAGGTCTCCTGAAGAAGGAAAAATTAATAGCAACAGATTCAATGAATTTTTCTATTGATTCCATATTGGCACTACATAGTGGTTGAAAAGGAGGTAAAATTACAGTCACTTGCCCTATGTTTATAGTGCTACTAACCAAAATGAAATGCTCAAAATTAAATGCTTCCTTCTACATCCCTTCAAGGAAGTTAGATAGTAGGGGAAAAATTCCCAAGCACCCTACAACATTGACTGAAACAGAACAAAAATAGCATAGAAGCTCTTTTATATTGTAAGGACATGCTTGAAAGGGAAAAAAAAAAGACTATTTGCAGTCATATGGAATTTGTAAATATGATGAAATCATAAGAAAATGGTCAAGTCCAAGGAGTCAACTAGTATAGCAATAAGTTCTTTGATAAATTTGTGAACCCCTAAATAATAAAATGCTATCCATAATTCATATGGGGGGAACTTTTATTTAATCATTCATTTATTTGATTTTTAACATTTTCATTACATTAGTGCCTTCAATAAAAACATTAAAATGGGATATTAAAAATAATTTAATTTGTGTATTTTGTATCAAGGAATTATGCTAAGAATTGCAAAGTGTAATTTTATAGTTTTTTTTGTTTGTTTGTTTTATTACCCGATAGTTTCCTCATCATATAGGTGCTACTTATAACTACTCTTTGGGGTAATGGCCAGCACATGCACTTGTATATAGAGATATTAAAATGTTTTGAAAATAGCAAATTCTTTATTTTAGGAGATTTATTTATAGATTAACTAAAATATTCTACAATGTATTTATGTTACCATTTGATGCAAGAGTGAACCATATTTACTAGTACTGAACAATAAAAAGTTGGTAAATATTATTAGAAAATAGGACTTTATATTACATATAATATGGAAAAGATACAAAACAAGTGCCACAGTACATATTATAGACATATTCCTAAAAAAGAAAAATAAATAAAACCTGAAATTATTGAACATTGAAATTAAAACCATTTATATTTCTTATCTAAAAATATTTCCCTGCAATATGTGGTTTTAGACACTGCCATCAATAACAATGTAATGAGGCATAGTAGAAATCTAGACTTATGACAATATTGGCAAAGCATACTCCAAGTGAGAAAAATTCTACTATTAATACAGAATTGTAACTGATGTGATCTATAACGAGAGGTTGACACCAAATGATGGCAGGTACTAAAAGTTGAGGATTTGGTGATGTGAAGAATTCATAATGGTCATTCTCTTTGGCAAAAGTACATTTACTTACAGACAAAATGGAGGGATATAATAGACACTGGGAATGTCAAATATGAAATAGAGTTGGGAGAGCATATGAAAGGCAAGTTCCTCAGTGGAGTTCACAATTACTCAGTAGAAAGGGAGTATAACCCATGGGGTTGGGGCATACAATTAGCTGGCAGACTAAATCCTGAAAGGGACTTAGCATTCTAAAAGAGTTAGCTATAAGGAGGAGAAGTGGGGTTGGGAAGCATAGTGAAGTTAGGGGAAATACCACATGGCATGGGAGAAGGGAAAAGACACCACAAGTCAGAGTTCCATGAGAGGTTGACCTAAAGGTAGCTAGGCAGCTTTGAGGACCTATCCACAAGTAGATCCTCAAGGATAGGATTGGGATTTCTACAAAGGGTGCACCTCAGGAGTTTGACATAACTTGGATTTCAGATTGGACCACCTTCCCAAAATGTGGGACCATGGAGCTAAACTGATCTCTATCAGACCCTTATTCCTGCTTGCCTTGGGGATCAATTTTTATCAATTCCTCTGCTAATCGCATTTAACACTGAAGAACTTATCAGTAACAGCAAATTAATCTTTGAGAGTAACCCTGAGGACCAAGAAGTTAAATAAATTTTCTAGGGACACATACACAGAATATAATGGGGCAGAAATTGAACTGTCACCACTAAATAATAGCCCAGTTTTCTCTACCATGTTACATAAGAATATATTTTTAAAAATCAAATATATTCTAAAAATTCTGTTTACTTATCTTAAATATCTCAAAAGTTTCTAAGCCTACTTGGAAATGAGAGATCTAACTTGTAGAGTAGAAATACCAAACATATAAATATTTTTTTACAAATGGAAAAAATAATTATAATTAATTTCTATATAGATTTACTTTTATGAAAAAAATGCTACCAAGAGCACAACCTTAATTGGCCAAATTAAAAAAAAAATAAGGTAAAGAAAATTAAGTATTTTGTTCAGGGAAAACATAGTAATAAATCGAAAAAAAAACAAGATTTTGAGTCCAAATCTAGTGTTCTTTCTTCTAACATATCTTAATGCTTTTTTTTTTTTTCAAAAACTGGGTCAGACAGTAAAAATAAAAGATTATTAATACATATGTACTTTTTTCAATTCTACTTTTGGCACTGAATTTCTTTACCATATTCAAGCAATCTTCTCACTCTAAAACATTCTTGTACCTTATTGCCCACTCCATATTGGAGAGCTTCCATTAGAAAATTAACCAAAAACCTGGATGCCAAATTTAAAGAAATTTTAAAACAGCAAAATCTCTTAGAATGAGAGGATAAAGCAAAAGGATAAATGTCACCCACTGCAAGAAACAAAATATAGAAAATACTAAAAATAAATAAAATGTTTAAAAAATTATCTCTAAAATCCACATCTTTTGGCACCAGGAAAAAAAAAATCAAGTCATCAGAAAACGTTCTGAGGAATTACACTGATTATATGATACTATGATGCAAAACAAAACAAAACATATAAATGGGAGAAAATCTTGTAATGCATTCTGAAAGCTAAAAGATAAAGATTTACAAATAAAAATAAATTATCTGACAAAATTGAAAACAATTCAGGGAGATAAATATATTTTAAATAGAATAAAAGGTTTTGACCATTACTAGAAAAAGATTGGAATTGTTTAGAATTTTTGAAGTGAAAATGCAGAAAATAAAAGAACAACAAATGCAAATATATTTAGTCAACTAGAAAAAATCAATATTAAGGCTTCTAATTCAAGGGGATAGAGGCAAGTATGCCCTGAGAACACCCAGAATCCAAATTTCCCCAGGGCAAAAAGGGAAATAAGAAAAAAACAAATGTAGGACCTGAGTCCAGTTCCCTTCCATTTGATTGGTTATAATTGCAAGAAAGAAAGAAAGAAAGGGGAGCGGAGGGAGTAGTAAACCAAGTAATAAATGATGGAGAGAATTTAATACTTTTCATGATTTAAGTGAATGAAAAATATACAAACACCTAAGAAGAGTTGATGAAATGAGAATTTTTTGAATCCACCTTTTAGTATCTGTTAAAGGAGAAATAAGCACAGGTACACAACAATACAATAATCATCATTTTCACTCATATAATAGTGCTTTAGGAATTTCAGAGTCCTACACCGAACACCACATACCAAGATAAGATCTAAATAGGTTCATGATTTAGATATAAAGAGTGATATTGTAAGCAAATTAGAGGAATGTAGTATAGTTTACCTCTCAGACCTGTGGAGATGGAATAAATTTATGTCCAAAGAAGATCTGGAACTCCTAACTGAACACCAGATAGATAATTTTGATTTTATTAAAAATTCAAGCCACGCTTCAATAGATAAGTGGTCAGGGGATATGAACAATTTTTAGATGATGAAATTAAAATCATCTCTAGTCATATGAAAAGTTGCTCCAAATCACTATTGATCAGAGAAATGCAAATTAAAGCAACTCTGAGGTACCACTACACACCTGTCAAATTGGCTAAAATGACAGGAAAAGATAACGATGAATGTTGGAGGGGATGTGGGAAAGCTGGGACACTAATACATTGTTGGTGGAACTGTGAACGGATCCAACCATTCTGAAGAGTGATTTGGAGCTATGCTCAAAAAGTTATCAAACTGTGCATACCCTTTGACCCAGCAGTGTTTCAATGCTGGGGAACTACCCATACATATGTTATACAAATAAAAAGCTTTAATAAAAAAAATAAAATAAAAATAAATTTAAGGACACACACACACACAAAGAATTTCAGAGTTCTTTTACATTTAATTCCTTTGATGCTCACAAAAACACTGTGAAACAAATGATATTATTTCTCCTCGTGTACAGGTCATACAGCCAAAAACTGTTGAAGCAGAATAAAAAATCTGATCTTTCTGATTTCAAATATAGCACTTTGCTGTTTTCATTTCACACATATGTGCACGTACACATATGTACATACATGCATGTATATGCACACATGACTTTGTACTAGAAAGTTAAAGAAATATACAAGAAGAGAAAGAAAGACATTTCTGAAAGAGGATAAAATGTAGTATGGGTTATAAAGTGATGATTAAAATGAAGGAAAGAATAATACTAACTTAATAGGTCAGATGTAATTAAGAAATGAAGCGGAAACACAACAGTTCAGTTATGGAGGAGTGGTTTTGAACACATTCCTTATCTTTTATAACTCCTTTCCATATGAAGCTCAAGATCAGTGGCAAACAAAAGATAAAAGGAAAAGAATACATGATGGTAGTAATTACACACACATACACGTATATACAAACACAAATACACAACTAATAATCAAAACTATGACTGAATGGGATAAACTCATTCATAATAAGATGGTAATGGGATGGATTAAAAGTAGAAATCACTATAATTTTGTTAAGAAGTACACTTGAGGGGTTCTAGGGGGCAGAGGGGGTTCTAAAGGGCGGAGCCAAGATGGCGGAGTGAAAAGGTGACTTTCTGCCTCTCCTCCGATCTTCCCTCAAATCAACAATAAAATAAGCCTCTGAACTGATCTTCAAGTCAATGAACTCAGAAATATTTGGGCACGGCTCTCTGGAGAACTTCATATCAGGTTAGTTGGACTCGGACAGAGAGATAAATAGACGACCCCTGTGCAGGCCGGAAGTGAGGGTGGGACTCAGCTCAGCTCATCCTGAAAGAAATTCCAAACTCCAAACTCCAAATTCCAAACACCTGGAGTTTATCTGAGGCACTCGGAACACTCTGCACTGATTGGGGTCAGGTGTTCTGGCAGACTTGCCTTGTTTAAGGAGTAATTCGGCCTTAGTCCTAGCCCCCACCGGTCCAGCATCTTAAGTCAACTCGCCGAAGTGCCCCAGGGCAAAGCGTCTTCAACCGAGGTTTTTTTTTTCCCCCTACCTTAGAGAGATATCCACACTGTCTAAAAAAAAAATGATGAAGAAGCAAAACAGAGCTCTCACCATAGACAGCTTTTATCAAGGCAAAGAAACAACCTCAGATACAGAGGTTCCTTTAGACAAAATTACAGAGAAAATCAGCAAGGACCATCACTGGTCCCCTTTTCAAAAGGCCTTTCTGGAAGACTGCATAAAGAACCTCAAAAGAGAGCTGGAGGATAAATGGGAAAATAAACTGAAATCAGTGCAAGAAGGATAAAATATCTTGCAAGAAGGATATGATGCTCTGCAAAAGAGATATGAAAAAGACACCAATTTATTGCAAAATAAAATTAATGAAGTGGAAAAAGAGTGCAGTGAACAAATTGGCCAATTACAAAAGGAACTTAAAAGGGTAACTGAAGAAAACAAAACTTTAAAAATAAGAATTGAACAAATGCAAGTGAATGACTCACTAAGACTTGAAGAATCAGTCAAACAAAAACAAAAAAATGAAAAATTAGAAGAAAATATGAAATATCTCCTAGGAAAAACAACTGACTTAGAAAATAGATCTAGGAGAGAAAATCTAAAGATTATTGGACTTCCTGAAAGCCATGATGAAAAAAAGAATCTAAACACTATCTTCCAGGAAATCCTGAAAGAAAACTGCCCTGAGATTGTAGAATCAAAGGGCAAAATCACCATTGAAAGAATTCACCGATCACCTCCTGAAAGAGACCCCAAAATTAAAACCCCAAGGAATATCGTGGCTAAATTTCAGGACTATAGCACCAAGGAACAGATTCTGCTAGCAGCTAGAAAGAAACAATTCAAATACCGAGGATCAATAATTAGAATCTGTCAGGATCTGTCAGCTTCCACACTGAAGGATCGAAGGGCTTGGAACCAGATATTCCGAAGGGCAAAGGAACTTGGATTACAGCCAAAAATAACCTATCCAGCTAGAATGAGCATTATCCTCCAGGGAAGAAGATGGTCCTTCAATGATATACGTGAATTTCACCTATTTCTAATGAAAAGACCGGATCTGAACAAAAAATTTGACACCCAAACACAGAACTCAAGAGATGCATAAAAAGGTAAAAAGGAAAGGACTCTTGAGAACTTTATTTTTACTAGGGGGATACTCAAAGTTTGGGGGTATAATTAACTAAATATTAC
>JAJPUD010031573.1:0-12455 GCA_023553655.1 Myrmecobius fasciatus | reverse complement strand
CACTGGGAGGGCCCCAGACTCCTCGTCTGACCCAGGAAACTGGGAGGGCCCCAGACTCCTCGTCTGACCCAGGAAACTGGGAGGACCCCAGACTCATCTGCATCCCTTTGGATACCCAGGTGCAAGAACACAAAAATTGCCAGGGGCTCAAGGTCTTTAGCTGGTTCTACCTTCGTTAGTTTGGATATTTCCTAGTTTGGGGGACAAGGAGAAGCTGGCTCCCAGTCACAGCCCCCCCACAAAGAAAGCTCCAGAGTGCTGTTCTCGGCTGACTCAGCCTCAGCCAGTTGGGGGTGGTCCGCCCAAGGCCCCCGGGATCATCCGTGGACAGAATCATCCTCAAGGCCCCTAGCTCCCCAAGACTCCTGGGACCCACACTGCAGCCAGAAGGAACAGATGGATGGAAGTCCTGGGAATGAGCGTGGACGGAGGCAGAGGGAGACCAAATCCCAGACAGGTAGGGAAGGTTAATGAGACCTGGAATTCAAAGACCTGAATTCGAATTCTGCCCCTGCCACCCACAAGCTGGGTGACCCAGGGCTGCTCACTTCAATCCAGCCTCAGTTTTTTCATCTGTAAACAGGGATAACAATTGGCCTTCCCTCTCAGGACTATTGTGAGATCAACAGGGATAGCATCTGCAAAGTGCCTGGAAACCCTGAAAGCACCATGGGGACATCGTGGTTCTTGCTACCTGGCCATTACCCCCCTGGGCCTTGGGGCCTGTGCTCAGTGGGCCTTGCTACTCCTCAAGGCTTGGGAGGCCACACTCGCGCCTCGGCCCTTATCCCCCTCCCCTGGGACTGCCGCTTGCACCCCAGATCCCCTCAGTGCTTCCCTTCTGGCTGACCGGGGCCATTTCTGAGGTTCTGGATAGAAGACCGTCCAGTCTGAGAGCCCGAAAGGGCTTTGGGGAATCCCCTGCCTGACACAGTGTCCCCCTCACTACAGACTTTTTCAGCAGCCTGCTCACTACCAAAGACCCAGGCCCTAAGAGCACGTGGTTGTCACGAGGCCCCTGGGGGGAGGAGAGATGGAGAAGCCAGTAGAACCCAGGAGGACCTCTTGGACATGGACCCCGACTAGAAATGGGAGTCCACATATGGTGGGCAAGGAAACCCCAGCCGACGTGAGGCTCGCCGAGCCCATCCTCACACAGGGGGCACGTAAGGAACTTAGGGGACGGTGCTGCTCCCCTTGTCCCTCTTGGAAAGAAGGGTTCACACAGGGAGGGGCAGCCAAGGCCATCTTTTTGTGGTGTCTTTTCCTCAAAAAGATGCTTCCTTCCAAGTCTGGGAATTAACTGGAAGGAAATCAGCATCACAAAGGGAGATTCAGCAAGGGGACAGACAAGAGCCCAGCCTTTCCAACACAACCTCGGCCAAGAAATAGCCCAACCCACAACAAAAGAGCTGACAAATACCCAATTTCTGAGTCTGTCTGGAGCTGCAGCACTGAGGGGTCAGTGTCCCATTGCAGGGTCCTAAGGCAGCTGGTTATCAGGTGTGCAGCACAAAGGGAAAAAGAACACACAGGGTTAACAAAAAGGGTGACAAAATCATCTCGTGTATCAAGTCAGCACCATTTAGGTACACAGAAACAGCGTCCCCAGACCCAGGGCGAGGGAAAAGCCAGGGAAAGGACACGCAGGGGTCAGAGCCAGGCAGTGGGGTAGGGGAAGGGCTCCCAGTGGTCTTCTCAGCAGACACCCAGGGCTGAATAATCAACTCTGGCCTTCCTTTCCTCTCAGCCTGGTGGGCGTTCATGTCCCAAATTGGGCTAGTTGTTCTCCTAATGTTCTCCAGAGGCTATGGGCCGTGATACTCTGGCCATGCTCGGGTTCCCCAAGTGCTCCATCACTGGCACGAGTCTGATCTGGTCACAGTCAATCACTGGGGAGCCCGCTGCTATTCTCTGCTAAGAATTTACTTACATTGGAGGAGGGGATCAATATTCATTAGTGATCCTGGTCTGTAGTTTTCTTTCTCTTCTATGTCTCTCCCTGGTTTTACCGTTAGCTCTATTCTTGTCTCCTAAAATCTGTCTAGTCCAGGGTTTTGCTCTGGTTCGTTTTCCTGGCGTCATTCATTTCCTGCTCTTTCAGTTTCCGTTTCTAAGATGGCATTCTCTAGACACTGATTCTACTTTTTCTAGTTTGAATATTTCCTAGTTTGGGAAATAGTCATTATTTTCCTTTAAGTTCTCAGTTAAGTATGTTAAAAGTTAAAGTTAAAGTGTGTACACTAGCTGATGATTTCTGTTTTTACTTATTCTTTATTCACTACCAATCTACCTTGTTCCTTTCACATTTTGTCCATTGGCTCTCCCTCTCCTTTTTGCCATTAGTCAGTGAGGTTTAATGATTTTGTTAGTCCTAAAAGAAACTTGTTAGTTTTACTTGTCATTTCTACAGTCCTTTTGCTTTCACTTATTTCTATTTCTCCTCTAATTTTCAAGGTTTCTTTTTTATGCTTGTTTGGATTTTAATTGGTTTATTTTCCAGATTTGTCAATTGCATTCTCAAATCATTATTCCCATCCTTCTCTATTTTAATCACCATATTTTTTCTTCTTTAACACTATAATGTTTCTTGTTAGGAGTGCTTTAGTTACATCCCCAATTCTCTTCATGTTACCTCATTTTTATTGTGCTCCTTAACATAATGGTTCATTATTTCTATCCATTATTGTTACTCGATTTTATTGTCCAGAATGTTATGACTTAATTTCTATATAGTTCTGTATCTTTTTCTTATATATTAGTTAATAACTATAATCTAAAAAGGATGCTTTACTATTTCTGCCTTTTAACATTTCTTTATGATTTATATATATATATATATATGACTGGATTTATAAAGGTTATTATGGGTTGGTGAGAAATATACATGTTCTTTAATATATTCATTCAGAAGATACTTTTTCTTTCAAATCTAATTTTCAAGTTTGATCATTTCTGTTTTCTTTTTTGCAATTTTTGTTAGATTTATCCAACTCTGAAAGTGGTACTCTGCAGCTTCCCATAATTGTTGTATAACTACTTCCATTGTTTTATAATTCAGTTAATTTTAGTCTGGTTGACCTGACACATAAACTCTATTATGAATCTCATACCCCGTCCACTCCAGGATCCATGTGGATCCTACTCATTTTTAAGGCAGGTTAGCAGAAGGGAGCTAGCCATGCACTGAAGGAAAAGCCAAATGCAAGCATCCGAGTAACCCAGAGCAGGAAGTCCCGAGAAGTTGGCCATGATGGAGCAAACTGTAGGCTTGTGTATCAAGTCGCCTCCTTTGTTGTCAGGGTTCCCTAACGACCCCCAGAACTCTTGCAAATCCTACCATGGTGGACTCCAAAACAGGGCACTAAGTGGAGCCAGACCCCAGCGCGGACCTCGCTTGTCCTAGACACTTACCGTTTGGAAGGAGCTTCTCACAAACAAAGGGATGAGGTCAGATCAAGTGATTCCTCGGAAGTTTTCTCTGAATCTCAAGCCCTTCCCTTCTCATCCCCAAATCCCTGGGAAGATTCTGCTCAGGAGGCAGTTTCTAGAGGCTCAGAAGCGCTTTGGTCACAAGCAACTGGCCTAGAGAGCGCCCTTCATCTGCCCATCGGCTCTTGGCTGGCTCACTGCTGGATGGCCCCTGCCAAGCTCTCAGGCACTGGCGCTGCTGCACTGTGCCCGACTCCCCAGGGCTCGCCGCTCGTCCGTCAGCGGACGAGGGATGACTGCCCTTCTAGCCAGGGGCAGAGGACACTGCCTGCGGGCTAAAGCTGACCCCGGACACAAAGGGAGCAGCCCAGCAGGACTCCGGACCAAATCCCAGTCCTTGGGGGGGGGGGTTCTCTTGGTGCTGGAGACCCTGCCCCCAAGGGTTTGCGTTCTAATGGGGGAGAGTGGGCCGTGTCCATACTCAGAATCACTGACACCGAGAGCAGGACCAGGGTCCCAGGACATTCTGGAGGAGGAAAGAGAGGGAGGATGGCAGGCAGAAGAGACCCAGAGAGAAGGGAGCGGACAGTGCCAGAAACTGGAGCTCCGGAAGGAAGAGGGCTGGGCAAGGAACTTGTGGAGACCGAGAGAGAGCTGCCTGGGGGGAGATGAGGCCAGAGGCAGAGGAGGCCGGAGACAGAGGAGGCTGGACCAAGCTGGAGACCAAAAGGGAGCTGGGGGGGGGAGGGAGACAAGGCCAGAGGCAGAAGAGACCAGAGGCAGAGGAGGCCAGAGGCAGAAGAGGCCGGAGGCAGAAGAGACCGGAGGCAGAAGAGGCTGGAGGCAGAGGAGGCTGGAGGCAGACCAGGCTGGAGACAGACCAGGCCGGAGGCAGAGCAGAGGCAGAGGAGGCTGGAGACATAGGAGGCTGGAGGCATAGGAGGCTGGAGGCAGACCAGGCTGGAGGCAGAGGAGGCTGGAGGCAGAAGAGGCCGGAGGCAGAAGAGACTGGAGGCAGAAGAGGCCGGAGGCAGACCAGGCTGGAGGCAGACCAGGCCGGAGGCAGAGGAGGCTGGAGGCAGGCTGCAGCGGGCTGACCAGAGTGGGGATGAGGACGCAAGGAGTGGGGAGCGCTTCCTAAGAGGCTGGCGGGGGGACGGCTTGAGGGGGCCAGGAAAGGTGGTTTTGAGGCAGGCCGGCTCTTGGCTCCCCGACGGGCCGGCCAGGCTGCTTCGGGCACTTGTGACTCAGAGCCCTGACTGCCCTCCTCTTCCTCGCCCTGATGGTACGGGATGTATTTCTCTAAAGGGGAGGGGGCAGGGCTGGCCTGCGGAAGTTTTGTCCGGGGACACCGTTCAGAGATCCTCACAATCAAGAGCAAAGTGGTTCCTGGTGTCCCCGAAGATGCCCCAGTCTGAGGCACCGGGGAGGAGACTCCCCCCAGAGGAAGAGGCCGGGAGGGGGAGGGGCGCCCTCGGGGGGGCTCCCACAATCAGGCCGCGGTCCCTCGGCGCATCCGGTGTCTCCGGCCCGGGAGCGATTCCTTGGGCTCTTCCTTCTTCGAGCCTCAGCCAGCTCATCTGTGAAGAAGCCGGGAGCCGGTGTGGTCTCCGGGGCCCTTGCGGCCAGCGCCTCTTCTCTGAGGTGGGAAAGCACGGAACCCAGAGGCTGCGGAAGCCCCCGTCCCCGAGCCCTGGGGAACCTCCAGCCTGGAACCGGAGGCCCGCCTCCCACCCGCCGAGCCATCAGCCCCCCAGCCTTGCATCTCGGAGCCGCTGCTCTCTGGGAAAGGACGGGGCCTCGCGGCTGCCGCCGGGAATCCTGCTGGGCCGCGACTTGGGGAAAGGCCGCTCGCGCTCGCCTGACGTGATCATTGGCGGCAGGGTGGCCCACGAGCCAACGGCCGCGAAGAGCAGCCTCCCGGCGCTGCCAGCGAGGCCAGCTGCCGCCGCCCAGCTCTCCCTCTGTCTGATCACCCCCAGATCTCCATGGCCCGGGCACAGTCCCAGGCCTCAGGGGAGTCGGCCAGCACTGACCACGCGCACCCCAGACCGTGCTTCAGGGCCCACCTAGCCCCCCCTCAGCCGCTGCTCTCTCTGGGGACCAGGCGTAATCCACTGCCTGGGAGCCGATGGCCCCCCTTGGGGAGGCAGCCAGGGCAGAGCACCCAATGGAGCCCCAGAGCAGGCTGAACGAGCACAAGGTCAGCTCCTCACCCGGACCCCTGGTCTTCTCCAAGGACAGCAGGCAGGCGGCTTCTCGGCGGGCCCCCCCGGGCACACGGCTGGCGAGGAAGGTTCTCAACCGTGGCCCCAGAGGAAGGAAGGGCCAGCCCGGAGAGCCCCTCGGGCCCCATGAGCCCCTCAGGCCAGCAGGCCGGACCCTGCTCCCCGCCTCCGGGCACCCGCCGGTTCTCTGGCCACTTCCTCCCTTTGCAGACTACTCTACGCCATCCCACTCCCCGGCGGTCCTCTCCGGACTGAGGGCAGGAGCAGGAGCCTCAGCTGCGCCCTGCGTGGCCGGATGTCTCCTCTGGGGTCTCCTCAGGCTGGAGGGGACGGCCTGACCCCGGTGGGTGGTCTAGAGAGGGGACCGTGTCCCCGAGCAGCTGGGTGGTCCTCCAAAGCCTCCCTGGAAGGGACAGCCTCCTTCAGATGACTTTGGAGGCTGCTTCCGGCTCTTCGGCCTTGACCCTCGGAGTCATCGCTCCAATGAAGATGGTCCGGGGGCATCGAGAGAGCCTTCCTGAGCCAAAGGGCATACTCCCCATCAGAATGACGGGCCTCCCCAGTGCCTGATGGGCGCCTGCGCGCTTGATGGCCAGAGAGAGGATCCAGGCAGTGAGGAGCAATCCTCAGAGCCCGAGAACCGCCAGTGACCCCCGGCCCACGTTCCCCAGAGCGCTTCCAAGGGCTCCCAAAGGCCTCGGGGCAGCAGGCGTGGGCATGGGAGGGGCCGGTGGTCATCTGGAGGAGATGAAGGGACTCTGTCCAGATCCCACCAAGGAAGCCAGAAAGGCAGAGCTGGTGGCCAGAAGCCCCCCGGGAGCCGCCACTGAAGGGGCTCCCCTCGGCTAGGTCGGAAGGCCTGGGGCAAAGCCCTTGGTGTGAAGGGGGGAGGGGGCCTTCAAAGGCTTGGGGGAGGCGGCTTTGGTCATTCAGCAGAGCAGGAGTGGCCCTGGGCCCTGCCGGGCGCCCGTTCTAAGCAGTCAGTGAGAGGAACAGCCACCGAGGGCCACGGAGCCCAGCCCTCAGGGCAGAGCCCCCTCTGCATCCCCCCTCGTTCCAGCTTAGAGGGACCCTGGTCACCCAACGGCGCAAGCAGGGGCTCGGGGCCAAGTGGGGCAGGTGGCCGAGGTCTCTCCGGCTTGGGGCGAGCGCCTCGATGTGGATCTGGGCGCCTGGGCGCAGCCAGAGCCCTTGGGTAGATGTGGCAACTTCCTCCTCCTCCTGCAGAGCGGGGGCCGACCCCCTGACTTCCTGTTCTGCCCCTTGGGGGGTGCTAGTTCAGGGACTCCACCTTCAAAGTGACGGAGACATGGGGGGGTGGGGATGTGCTTCCAGGGAGCAGAAGGGGAGGGTGGAAGCCTGAGCACAGCTCCAAGCTGAGACAAGCAAGGGGGAGGGCACAGACCCCAACTCTGACCGAGCCCCAGCCCTGTGACTGAGCCAGCTGCCGGGCGAGGGCCACGCCAAACAGTCTCTGTGGGCACAGCCCTGCAGCGGAAGCCGCCCCGCACTCCCTCCCCCCGCCCGGGAGGTGCCCCCTGCTTACCTGGTCAGCGGGCCCAGGTCCCCGGAGTCTTGGCTGCCGGCTTCACTAGGTGTGCTCGCTGATTTCGAGGAGGGAGACATAGGGGTTGGGACTAAATAATGAAAATAACAGGTATCCCATGTTACAAAATGCAGCGACTGCACTGGGGGCGAGCAGCGGCAGACAAACCAAAGCAAACGGAGGCAAAAGAAATGGAGCGAGCGGGCAGGAGGGCCAAATGAGACAGAAAAAGGAAAGAAAAGGAACAGGAAGAAAGGCAAGTGAATTTTACATCTTTTGGGAAATTCAAGTTTGAAATGAGTTCTGACAGGGTCGACAGGATTCTGAGGCCGTGCGGTCCTAACCCCCCAAGCGGCCGGGCCGGGGCGCCTTGGGCGCAATTAGGGCCAGAGCGGCCCTGGTGGCGAATGAAAGCCTCGGGGAAGTCGCCCCTCCTGCACCTGCCCCAAGCACAGCCCTTCTCCCTCCCCCTGGGGGTCTACTGGGTGGGGGAGGGCCCTTGGCTCCTCACTCCTTCCAAGTTCCCTGTGCCCGTGTTTTCCTGGTGCTGAGCTGCCAAGGTGAGGGCTCTGCCCCGTGCCAGCGTGCCGGGGCTGCTTTCTGAAGGAAAAAGGAAGTCGTTCCAGCTCTGAGGGACCCAGAGCAAAGCCCAGGAGCAGCCAGGCTAGAGCTGGGCCTTTTCCCTTCCAAATGCCCTTCAGAAAGAAGCCCTATGGGGCCCCACTATGTGCCAGGCGGCCTGGCCCAGGCTCCTGGCCCGCAGAAGGCACAGCGCCTGCCTCCACCGGTTCCAATCAGCAGCAATCTGGTCTTATTTATGATAAGGGGGAGGGGGTAACAGCAGATCTGCGGGGAGCCTGAGCGTTCTGGGGGCTTGCTGACGGCCAGCAATCTGCAAGCTCCCTGGAGGCAGCAGAGCAATGAGCCTAGGGGGGGCCCTCGGCAGGTCCCAAGCAGGGTGCCGCCCATTTGGGTCAAGGTGGGGCCATTTGCTCCGGATGGTCTGATCTTCTCCAAGTGGGGAGGGGGAGCAGGGGACACCGTGCCCTCCTAGGCTGGCGTCCATTTGCTTTTAGGGCCGGTGGCCGGAGCATTTGGAAAACCTAACTTCTCAGGCCCTGGGGACAAAGGCTGAGCGGCCAGTCCCCCCCCCCCAGATTGCTCATGATGACCCAGCCTGTGACCCCGAGGTAGCAGTGGCTAAACCCAGCGTCCCCACTATGAAAAAGGCCCGACCTGGAGCCCCTGAAACTTGGGCCCCGTTCATGGCCGCTAGCCCCAGAATCGGGGAACTCTTTGGGTTGGAAACCGAGTGTTCAGTTACACGAGAGCTCAGCGCAGATAGGCCAATGGGGAGCTGGGGACGCCCCACTCAGGCTCCCGTGGGAGCGGGCCGGCCTTTGGAGCCCCATTGTGCCTTCTCTCTGTCACTCAAAGGGGCTCCTGCCTCTACCTCACTGCTCAGGGCAACACTGGGTCATTGTCCTCAGGCCCCCTTCCTGCCGTGGGGGGCGCGGGGGCCCTGGGGACCCGTCTCAGGGGCCAAAGCCTCGGCCGGCTTCCTCGTGTCCCATCCGCCAGCGGGAGAGCTGCGCTCTGAACAAGGAAGGGACGGGAACCTCTGGGCTGGCTGACGGAGGAAGCCCCCTCCCCGGCCCCACTCATCTGCCCGCTTTGCCCCAGGCCCTGACCCCCACGAAGCTTCTAGAATGGATGGAAAGCGAGGGGGAGAACGAAAAGGGAAATCGGGTCAGACGTGCCCCCCCCAAATCCTGGACAAGTGACGTTTAACACAAAGATGGAAAAAGGGCCTCCCCTCTCAGCCGCTCCCACTCCCCCAGTCCCACCCCCGCTCCCCCTCAGCCCGGGCGGGGGGGGGGAGGGGGCGCCGGCTGCAGTGTGTGATCGACCTCGCGCGTGCGGAAAGATTTCCCACGCTCCCCCCGCCCCGGAGGCTGAGCTCCTTACGGGCCTGGGCGCCCCCCCCCCCGCCCCAGCCCCGCTGTCTCCGAGGCAGGCCCTGCCTGGCCAGCTGCACCCGAGGGACACTGGAAGCGGGGGCCTGCCTGTGCCGAGGGGGAGCCGCCGGCCGCCCCCGCGCCCCCCAAGATGAAACGGGAAAGAAACGAGAACGGCAAGCGAGGAAGGGTGAGAACACGAGGACCCGCCGCTCCCAGCCCCAAGTCTCTCTCTGGCGGGAGGGCCCCCCCCCCCCCCCCCCCCGCCCCCCCCCCCCCCCCAAGTACCTAGCGGCGGCTCCGGGGAGATGCCGATGCTCTGCAGCAGCGCCTCGGTCTCCCTCCGCTTCCGGTCCAGGTCCGAGTCCTCGGGGGCCGGCTCCTTCTTCTGCTGCAGGTCAGCCTGGGAAAGGGCGGGAGCAAGAGACGCCGTCACCCAAAGGAGGGGGCAGCTCCCCGTGGGCAGGGGAGGGAGCATCTGGGGGGGGGAGCCACGGGGGTGAGCACAGACTGCTGCCAGTGTTCTGGGGGGGGGTGCGAAGGTGCCCGTGATATGTGCATTGTGTGCATGTGCCCGTGTGTGTCAGTGCATTGTGTGTGCTGTGCTCACATGTATACTTGTGTGTGCCCATGTGCCAGCATTGTGCTCCCGGGCACACTTGTGTAAGTGCATTGTACGACTGCACGTGTGCGAGGCGTTCGTGTGCTCCTGGGCACACTCGTGTAAGTGCATTGTACGACTGCACATGTGCAAGGCGTTCGTGTGCTCCTGTGTATACTTGTGTAAGTGCATTGTACGACTGCACGTGTGCAAGGCGTTCGTGTGCTCCTGTATATACTTGTGTAAGTGCATTGTATAACTGCTCATGTACGAGGTGTTCGTGTGCTCCCGGGCACACTCGTGTAAGTGCATTGTACGACTGCACATGTGCAAAGCGTTCGTGTGCTCCCGAGCACACTTGTGTAAGTGCATTGTGCGACTGCACGTGTGCGAGGCGTTCGTGTGCTCCCGGGCACACTTGTGTTGCTGCTTCTTTGCCCCTGCATCCACAGGGCACAAAGAGCCCTTCGCCAGCAAGATCTGGGGCAGGAGGCTGGGGGCAGCGCGAGCAGCTGGAGGGGACCAATCTTATCTCATTGGCTCCTCAGTCCAGTCCGGGGCCACCGGGGCCATTATCAGGCTAATTTTACAGAGGAAAACCGGAAGCGGACCGCGGTAAAGGCCACAGAGCGAGGAAGGATGGGGGCTGAATTTGAACTCAGTTCTCCTCCCCAGAAGATCCAAGAAGGAAATGAAAGGGAACAAGAACTGGGCGCTGCGAGGAAGCTTCCGCGTCTGGCTGCCGGCTAGGCGACCAAAAAGACGGAGCGCGGGACGTGCTCTCATCCTCCCCAGCCCCTCAGACTGCCCGGCAGGAGGGCGAGTCATTGCAGCTGAGCCAGCACCCCCAGTGAGGCGGCAGGGCGCCCATTAACCCCAAAGGGTGTCGCCCAAAGTCAGACGCCCCGAACAGTGACCGAACGCAGCCTGGTTTATTGGCTAATTAACTGGACTCGGATGATGAGAGACAAGGGATGACCTCAGTCTGTCCCCTGAAGGTGGAGGGTCACTCATTGCACATGAGCTGCTCCTTGGGCTAAGTCTCTAGAGGTCCGTTGGATAACAGAGTTAGGGGAGAAATGGAAAAAACAAAGTGCATTTACACAGATAGAACAAATTACAATTTGTGTGTGTGTGTGTGTGTGTGAGTGTGCGTGTGTGAGTGTGTGTTTAAATGCATCAGCTAGTGGCCTAGTCCTTCCAGTGTTAAATGGATTTTTATTCTTTTATCTGGGGTGTTAGTAAAATGTTTAACAACCAGAAATCCAGGATTCAGGTCTCTAAAAACATAAGATGGACTTTTACATATGAGCTGCGTCATTAACGTTTCCTTGAACCCTTTTGTAAGTCCGGGAATCAGTCAATGAAAACCAGGGCTGGGTTGGCTGATCCGAGAGACGTCAGTGCTTCCCTTGAAACTTGAACGACTGACTCTTGGGGAGCCCCAAGGACTTGGCGGGGAAGGACCTTAGAGATCTCTAGTCGATTTTCCACGTTACACAGAAGGCCCATACAGACAGACAGCCCAGTGTGGAGCGCCCGCACAGATGGACAGCCCAGTGTGGAGGGCCCGCGCAGACAGACCTCCCAGTGTGGAGGGCCCGTGCTGTATGTGCCACAGGATAATTCTGTGAAATTCATGTGGGAGATGACAGTGTCACTGCTGAGAGAAACTCGGGCAGAGCCTGGGACAGCCAGTGCCCCCGACCCCTGCCGGCGGTGACACTTGAGGGGAGGGAGATCTCCCGTCTCTAGGCTTCTTTGGTCTTGCTGGAAATGAGCCTTCATCCCCCATCAGTCTGCTCAGCCCGCGTGCAGAGGAGCCAGGAGCCGTCCTCAAGGGCACCGTCAGTCACTGGATAATGAGAGGGACGCCCGGCCGAGGGACGGAGCGAGCTGAGCAGCGTCCCCAGGGCCTGGCCACAGCCGGGGAGGACGGCCCACAGCCTCAAGGACACACAAGCTAGCAGCTCAAGAGGGAGGGCCGGGAGGGCTGGGCCGCTGAGGCCCTGTCCGGAGAGAGGAGGCTTTCCTGTGAGCCCAGAGACCCCAATGGCCACTTCCTGGATGTGACAGCCCAGAAGCCATGGCTGTCCGGGGCCAGGCAAGGGGAACTTTGGAGCTCTGGCCAGGAGGACAAGGCAGCAGAAAGCCAGGACCTCCGGGGTGAGGGGACCGGGACCAGGGATGGCAGCTTTGGAAGAGGGCCCCGAGCCATCTGTGAGTCTGCAGGAACTAAAAGGGAAACTCTAAAAAGCCCAGAGGAGAGCCACTTGGTCCCCCTAGCTCAACTGCAAAGCAAGAGGCCAGTGAGAGGGACTTGCCTCCAGGTAATGGGCAGCACTCTGTTAGTGCCAGATTCTCATCAAGATTCCCAAAGAACCCTGGGAGGGAAAACCTGGTGAACTGAGGTGGTTGTTCTCAGTGTGCCCGAGCCTTCGTGACCTTGGCAGAAACATGGCAGCGGTTGGCCGTCTCCTCTAGCTTCTACAGGTGAAGAAACTGAGGCAAAATGGGTGACGTGCCTTAGCCAGGGTCACCAGCTGGAGAGTGTCTGAGGCTGGTCAGCCCTAGGGCTCTGGGGACTGATTGATTACCCAAGGCAGTGTGGAGCATTTTACGGAGGGTGGGCAGGGGTGAGTCCGGCAGAATTTGCCTAATTGGGGAGGATTCTTCCTGTAGGTGACAGA
>JAJPUD010031572.1:0-12455 GCA_023553655.1 Myrmecobius fasciatus | reverse complement strand
TGGTGACAGTGGGCAGCCTTGTTTCACTCCTGATCTTATTGGGAATGGTTCTAGTTTGATTCCATTATGTATGATGCTTGCTGAAGGTTTTAATTAGATACTACTAATCATTTTAAGGAAAAGCCCATTTATTCCTATACTCTCCAGTGTTTTTAATAGGAATGGGTGTTGGATTTTATCAAAGGCTTTTTCTGCATCTATTGAGATAATCATATGGTTTTTGTTAATTTGGTTATTAATATAATTGATTATGCTAATAGTTTTCCTAATATTGAACCAGCCCTGCATTCCTTGTATAAATCCTACTTGGTCATGGTGTATTATCCTGGGGATAACTTTCTGTAATCTCATTGCTAAAATCTTATTTAAAAATTTTGGATCAATATTCATTAGGGAAATGGGTCTATAGTTTTCTTTCTCAGTTTTCTCCCTACCTGGTTTAGGTATCAGTACCATATCTGTGTCATAGAAGGAATTTGGCAGTACACCTTCTTTCCCTATTTTTTCAAATAATTTATATAGTATTGGGATTAATTGTTCTTTGAATGTTTGGTAAAATTCACATGTAAATCCATTTGGCCCTGGAGATTTTTTCTTAGGGAGTTGATGAATAGCTTGTTCTATTTCTTTTTCCAAAATGGGGCTATTTAAATAATTTATTTCCTCTTCTGTTAACCTAGGCAGTCTATATTTTTGTAGATATCCCTCCATTTCATTTAGATTATCAAATTTATTGGCATAAAGTTGGGCAAAGACACTCCTAATTATTACTCTAATTTCCTCTTCATTGGAGGAAAGTTCTCCCTTATCATTTTTGAGACTAACAATTTGATTTTTCTTCTTTCCTTTTCTAATCAAATTAACTAAAGGCTTATCTATTTTGTTGGTTTTTTTCATAAAACCAACTCTTAGTTTTATTTATTAATTCAATAGTTTTCTTATTTTCAATTTTATTGATCTCCCCTTTAATTTTCAGAATTTCCAATTTGGTATTTAATTGAGGGTTTTTAATTTGGTCTTTTTCTAGCTTTTTTTAATAATAAGCCCAGTTCATTGATCTTCTCTTTCTCTGTTTTATGCAAGTAAGCATCTAGAGATATAAAATTACCCCTTAGAACCGCTTTAGCCATGTCCTGCAAATTTTGGTATGTTGTCTCATTATTGTCATTCTCCTGGATGAAATTATCGATTGTGTCTATAATTTGCTCTTTCACCCATTCATTCTTCAGGATTAGGTTATTTAATTTCCAATTAACTTGTGGTCTATTTTCTCCTGGCCTTATATTACATGTGAGTTTTATTGCATCATGATCTGAGAAGGATGCATTTACTATTTCTGCTTTTCTGCATTTGATTTTGAGGTTTTTATGCCCTAACACATGATCAATTTTCGTGTAAGTTCCATGAACCCCTGAGAAAAAAGCATACTCCCTTCTATCACCATTCAATTTCCTCCAGAGATCTATCATACCTAACTTTTCTAGCCTTTTGTTTACCTCCCTAACTTCTTTCTTATTTATTTTGTGATTTGATTTATCTAATTCTGAGAGAGCAAGGTTGAGATCCCCCACTAGTATAATATTACTGTCTATTTCTCCTTGCATCTCTGTTAGTTTCTCCTCTAGGAATTTGGATGCTATACCACTTGGTGCATATATGTTTAGTATTGATACCGCTTCATTGTCTATGGAACCCTTTAGTAAAATGTAGTTTCCTTCCTTATCTCTTTTAATTAGATCTATTTTTGTTTTTACTTGATCCAAGATAAGGATTGCTACCCCTGCCTTTCTTTGTTCACCTGAAGCATAGAAGATTCTGCTCCAGCCCTTTACCTTCACTCTGTATGTATCTCTATGTTTTAGATGTGTTTCTTGTAAACAACTTATTGTAGGATTCTGGCTTTTAATCCAGTCTGCTACCCACTTCCGTTTTATGGGAGAGTTCATCCCATTCACATTCACAGTTAAAATAACTATATCTGTATTCCCTGCCATCTTATTTACCCAGAGTTATGATTTTCTCTTCCCTTTCCCCTCTCTCCCTTCCCCCCTCCCCAGTACTTTATTTTTGATGACCACCTCCCACCAATAATCCTCCCCCCTTTAGAACCCTTCCCTTCCCTTTCCCCTATCCTTCTATTAGTTTATCCATTTCCTTTCCCCTATCCTTTCCCCTAATCCTTCTATTAGTTTATCCATTTCCTTTCTTCTTTCCCTCCCACCTTCCCACAAGGAGGGTCAGGCCTTTCTTTGAAGCCAAATGTGTCTGATATACTCTCTTAAGAGTCCAAACTAATGAGAGTAAGGTTTACACAATACTCATCGCCCACCCTTCTTTCCCTCAATTATATTAGATCTTCTATGTCTCTTTATGAGATTTTGCCTTATTTTACCTCCTTTATTTTTACTTTATTTTGCCTCCTCCCCCCCCCTTTTTTTTCAGTATGGTATCCCTTCCACCTCTAATTTCCTTTCCATTATTATCAAAGAAAAATTGAATTATACCCCCATTCTTTAAGGATACCTATAGTAGAAATATAGTTCTCAAGAGTTCTTTCATTTTTACCTTTTTATGCTTCTCTTGAGTTCTGTATTGGGAGGTCAGATTTTTTGTTCAGATCTGGTCTTTTCATTAGAAATAGATGAAATTCTCCTGTATCACTGAATGACCATCTTCTTCCCTGGAAGATGAGGCTCATTCTAGCTGGATAACTTATTCTTGGCTGTAATCCAAATTCTTTTGCCTTTCGGGAATATCTGATTCCAGGCCCTTCGATCCTTTAATGTGGAAGCTGACAGGTCTTGTATAATTCTAGTTCCTCGGTATTTGAACTGAGTCTTTCTAGCTGCTTGCAATATTCTTTCCTTGGTGCGATAGTCCTGAAATTTGCCCACGATATTCCTTGGGGTTTTAATTTTGGGGTCTCTTTCAGGAGGTGATCGGTGAATTCTTTCAATGCCAATTTTGCCTTCTGATTCTAAAACATCAGGGCAATTCTCTTTCATGATTTCCTGGAAAATAGCATCAAGGTTCTTTTTTTCATTGTGGCTGTCAGGGAGTCAAATAATCCTTAGATTGTCTCTCCTGGATCTGTTTTCCAAGTCAGTTGTTTTTCCTAGGAGATATTTCATATTTTCTTCTAATTTTTCTTTTTTTTTTTGTTTTTGTTTTTGTTTGACTGATTCTTGAAGTCTTATTGAGTCATTTACTTCTATTTGTTCAATTTAGTTTTTAAAGTATTATTTCCTTCAGTTATCTTTTTTAGCTCCTTTTGTAGCTGGCCAATCAAATTTCTTGATTCAATGCATTCTTTTAACATTTTGCCAATTTTATTTTTCAGTGAATTGTTGTCTTTTTCCAATTCACCAATTTTGTTTTTCAGTGAATTGTTGTCTTTTTCCAATTTGCCATTTTTATTTTCCAGTGAATTGGTGATTTTTTCCAATTCACCAATTTTGTTTTTCAGTGAATTGTTTTTTTTTTTTCCAATTCACCAGTCCTGTTTTCCAGTTTTTGATATCTCTGTTGCCCTGATCTCAATTTATTTCCCCATTCTTCTTCTAGCTCTCTTTTGAGATTCTTTATGCAATCTTCCAGGTAAGCCTTCTGAAAGGGAGACCAGCTTAAGTCCACCTTTGTGGCTTTATCTGGGATTGTTTTCAGAATCTCAGGATCTGGGGACTTCTTTAGTTTCTCTCCGTAAAAGCTGTCTATGGTGAGAGCTCTCTTCTGCTTCTTACTCATGATTTTGAGCTGAGGTATCAGTCACCAGCAGGGAATACTGCTGCAGTTTCAATTTGCCCTGGGGCAGTTTGCCGAGTTGACTTCCGGTCTGAGGCTGGTCGGGCTAGATCTGCTCTAGGACCACGTTTTCAGCTGCTCTCAATCCACCCTTTACCAAAGGCAGATCTGCCAAAGCACCTGCCCGGAAGCAGAGCAAAGTGGCCCAGGTGTCTCCCAGGGGCTTCTTGGGTGCCTAAAATCCGCCCCTCTATCGCATCCCTGACTTCCACCCCACGCGCACTGGCGTTTGATCTCGGCCAGCAGCCAATTCCCCTGAGACTAATTTCCGGAGTGTTTTCAAAGTAGATTGTTGATAGAAGTGCGTTGTAGTCCAAGTGTTTGATGGAGCCCTCACTCCCAAACTAGTTCAGAGGCTCAATTTGTCTGGGTCTGAGGGAAGGTCTCAGGAGCTCACAGAGAATGATGTCTGCAGTTCGCCATCTTGGCTTGGCCCCCCCCAAAGAGATCTTAAAGGAAGGAAAGGGCCCCACGTGCAAGAATGTTTGTAGCTGCCCCTTTTTGTAGTGGCTAGAAACTGGAAACCGAAAGTATACCCATCAATTGGAGAATGGCTGAATACATTATGGTATATGAATGTTATGGAATATTATTGTTCTGTAAGAAACAACCAACAGGATGATTTCAGAGAGGCCTGGAGAGACTTGCATGAACTGATGCTGAGTGAAATGAGCAGACCCAGGAGATCATTATACACTGTAATAACAAGACTATATGATGATCAATTCTGATGAACATGGCTCTCTTCAACAATGAGATGTTTCAAATCAGTTCCAATTGTTCAGTCAAGAAAGCCATATACACCCAGAGAGAGGGATATGAAATATGGACCACAACATAACATTGCTTGCATTGTTTCCCTTCTCAGATTTTTTTTTCCTTGTAGATCCGACTTTTCTTGCACAGCAAGATAACTGTAAAAATATGTATACACATTCCATTTGTCAAGTATTTTAACATAATTAACATGTAGTAGACTTCCAGCCATCTCGGGGAGGGGTGGGGAATGGGGGGAAAAATTTGTAATGGAAAGCTTTGCAAGGGTCAATGTTGAAAAATTACCCATGCATATGTTTTGCAAATAAAAAGCTTTAATTAAAAAATATATATACATATATATATATTTTTGAGTTTTAGGTTCTCTCCCACCCACAATTAAGAAACCACATGTGAACTTATTCAAAATATTTCCATAAAAGTCAAGTTGTGGAAAAAAAACATAAATCTCCCACCCTAATGAAAATAAAAACCCTCAAGAAAAATTAAGTTAAAAATAAAAAGAGAGTAATAGAGAATACTTCGATCTATATTCAGACACAATCAGTTCTTTCTTTGAGTATGGATAGGATTTTTCATCATAAGTCCTTCAGGGTAGGTATGGATGATTGCACTACTGAGAATGACAATGTCATTTATAGCTAGTCATTCTAGAATATTGCTATTACTTTGTATACAGTATATTTCACTTTGTTCATGGAAGATTTTTCCAGGTTTCTGCCCCCCACCCCCACCCTGAGCATCCTGTTCATCATTTTCAAGGAAACAATAATATTCCATTAGAGAAACTTGCTTCAAAAAAAATTTTTTTTTACAATTACTATTGCTAATTGTATTCCCCTTCCCCATTTATTCTCTCTCTCCTTTTACAGTGTCCTTCCTTAAAAGTGTTTGGCTACAGACCACTTCCTCCAGCAATATGCCCTCTCTTTTATCACCCTTCTCCCCCTTCCCATATGCCAGGTCCCTCCCATTTTTCTGCTGGGTAAGATAGGTTTCTATACCCATGTTGAGTGTGTATGTTATTTTCCATTCCAGCCGATTCTGATGAGAGTAAGGTTCATTCATAAACCACCTCCCCTTTTTGCCTTCCACTGTAAAATCTTTTTCTTTTTTTATGGCAGATAATTTGTACCATTCCCCTTCTCCCTAATCTTTTCTCCCAATACATTACTCTCTCACCCCTTAATTTCATCATTTTTTAAGAAAAGATATCCCTTCATATTCAACTCACACCTGTGCTCTCTATCTATATATACTCCTTCTATCATAAAAAGGAGAATGTTCTAATGAGTTATAAGTATCATCCTCCATGGAGGAATGTAAACAGATAAACCTTAAGTCCGTTATGATACCACTTTCCTGATTACCTCCTTATGCTTCTCCAGGGTCCTGTATTTGAAAATTAAATTTTCCATTAAGCTCTGATCTTTTTATCACACTTGAAAATCCTCTGCTTCATTGAATGACCACCTTTTCCTCTGACGAATTATACTCAGTTTTGCTGGATAAGTAATTCTTGGTTGCAATCCTAGCTCCACTGATTTCTGGAATAACATATTCTAATCCCTCCAGTCCTTTCACATAGATGCTGCTAAATTTTGTATTATCCTCAAGCTCTACTATGCTTGAATTGTTTTTGTCTGGGTGCTTGCAATATTTTCTCTCTAACCTCAGTTCCAGAATTTGGCTATAATATTCTTAAGGAGTTTTTATTTGGGGATCTCTTTCAGGAAGTGATTGGTGGATTTTTTCTTTTTTCTTTTTTTCATCTGTAAATCATTTATTTTTTTATTAAAGCTTTTTATTTGCAAAACATATGCATGGGTAATTTTTCAACATTGACCCTTGCAAAGCCTTCTTGTCCAAATTTTTCTCTCCTTTCCCCTACTCCCTCTCCAGATGGCAGGTAATATAATACATGTTAATTATGTTAAAATATATGATGAATCAAATATATATATGTATATATACATATTTATACAGTTATCTTGCTGTACAAGAAAAATCTGATCTACAAGAAAAAAATCTGAGAAGGAAAACAAAATGCAAGCAAACATCAACAGAAAGCATGAAAATGCTATGTTGTGATGGTGGATTCTTTCAATTTCTATTTTACCTTTTGGTTTTAGAATATCAGGACAATTTTCAATGATAATTTCTTAAAAGATGATCTCTAGGGGCAGCTAGGTGGCGCAGTGGATAGAGCACCAGCCTTGAAGTCAGGAGGACCTGAGTTCAAATATGATCTCAGACACTTAACATTCCCTAGCTGTGTGACCCTGAGCAAGTCACCTAACCTCAACTGCCTCAGCAAAATGCAAAAACAAAAAACATTATCTCTAGACTCTTTTATTGATTATGACTTTCAGGTAAGCCAATAATTTTTAAATTATCTCTCCTGGATCTCTTTCTCAGGTCAGTTGTTTTTCCAATGAGATAGTTCACATTTTCCTCCTATTTTTTTTTTCAATTTTTGGTTTTGCTTTATTATATCTTGATTTCTTATAAAGTCATTAGCTTCTATTTGCTCAATTCTATTTTTTTAATGAATTATTTTCCTCAGTGAACTTTTGTGCCTCTTTTCCCAACTGATCAACTTTGCTTTTTGAGGCATTCTTATTAGCTTTTTGTATTTCCTTTTGTACCTCTTAATTCTTTCCTTAATTTCCCCTCTATCTTTGATTTTCAAAGTCCCTTCCATGGCCTGAGCTCAGTTCTTATTTTTCTTGGAGAAGAAAAGGTAGTTTTCAAAGGAAGAAATACAAACTATCAACAACCATATGAAAAAAAATGTTCAAAATCAGTAGTGAAATGCAAATAAAAGAAAATCTGCGGTTTCATCTTATACCTATAAAATCGACAAAGATGATGAAAAAGGAAATTTGTTGGAGAAACTGTGGGAAAATAGGCACACTGAGGTACTTCTGGTGAATGTGTGAATTGAGCTAGACGTTTTGGAAAGCAGTTTGGAAAGAAATTAACTATGTCCTAAAAGTTACTAAAGTATGTATACTTTTTGATCTAGCAATACCACTACTAGGCCTCCAATCCAAAGAAATCAAAGAAAAGGTTATATGTGCTTGTGTGCATGTGTGTGTGCATGCAGCTTTAAAACAGTTCTTTTTACAGTAGTCCCAAATTAGAAAATAAGGGAGTGCCCACTTATTGAGAAATGGATAAACAACTCCTGGTATATATGATTTACTCTCTTCTGCTGTCAGGAAGAAGCTTTAATCAGTTAATTCTCAGATGAAGGAAAGAACTCTTTATCAACCCCAACTTCCACTCCCAACCTCTGGGTATCTTTAAATAACATTTTGAAATATTAGCATATATTTAGGCAGGTCTGGAACCCGGTCTGCCTGGTATATTCCATCTGGCTCCTTGACCCCTCCCTCTTGAGTTTGAGCCTTTATACTTGGCAAACTCCCATGGCTATATTTCTTTTCTTTTCTTTTTTTTTTTTTTTAAGACTTAAGAATTCTTATCAATGCAATGAACAATTGTGATTCCAAAGTGTCAGTGGTGAAACACACTAGTGAAATAGAAATTAAGAACTCAAGATGCAAAAGTGAGACATTTAGTTTTGGACATGGGCAAGGTAAAGATTTGGGTTTTGTTTTTGGTTTTTGTGAGAAAAGCGGTTTTATTTAGGTATAATTTTAACTATAGAGTGCTATATTATTGAGTTACATTATTCTTATTATCCCTCTTTTCTTTTTTTTTTTATTAAAGCTTTTTATTTGTATAACATATGTATGCCCATTACAAAGCTTTACATTACAAATTTTCCCTATTCCCATCCCCTCCCCTAGATGGCAGGAAGTCCACTACATGCTAATTATATTAAAATATTTGACAAATCTAATATTTGTTTCTATACTTATCTTGCTGTGCTAGAACAATCGTATCTATGAACAAAAGAGATCTGATAAAGGAAACAATGTAAGCAATCATGAATATAGAGCATGAAAATGATATGTTGTAGTCCATATATCATGTCCCTCTCTCTGGGTGTATATGGCCTTCTTTACTGAACAATTGGAACTGGTTTGAAACATTTCATTGTTGAAGAGAACCATGTCCATCAGAATTGATCATCATAGTATTGTTGTTGCCGTGCATAATGATCTCCTGGTTCTGCTCGTTTCACTCAGCATCAGTTCAAGCAAGTCTCTCCAGGCTTCTCTGAAATCATCCTGCTGGTCGTGTCTTACAGAACAATAATATTCCATAACATTCATATACCATAATTTGTTCAGCCATTCTCCAAATTGATGGGCATCCATTCAGTTTCCAGTTTCTAGCCAGTACAAAAAGGGCTGCCACAAACATTTTTGCACATGTGGGTCCCTTTCCCTCCTCTAAGATCTCTTTGGGATATAGGCCCAGTAGAAACACTGCTGGGCCAAAGGGTATGCACAGTTTGATAACTTTTTGAGCATAGTTCCAAATTGCTCTCCAGAATGGTTGGATCTGTTCACAGCTCCACCACAATGCATCAGTGTCCCAGTTTTCCCACATCCCCTCCAACATTCATCATTATCTTTTCCTGTCATCTTAGCCAATCTGACAGGTGTTTAGTGGTACCTCAGAGTTGTCTTAATTAGCATTTCTCTGATCAATAGTGATTTGGAGCAACTTTTCACATGACTAGAGATGGTTTCAATTTCATCATCTGAAAATTGTCTGTTCATATCCTTTGACCATTTATCTATTGGAGAGTGGCTTGAATTCTTATAAATATGAGACAATTCTTTATATATTTTAGAGATGAGGCCTTTATCAGAACCCTTAAATGTAAAGATAATTTCCCATTTTGTTGCTTCCCTCCTAATTTTGTCTGCATTAGTTTTGTTTGTACAAAACCTTTTTAATTTAATATAGTCATAATTATCTATCTGGTCTTCAATTAATAGTTCCAGATCTTCTTTGGACATAAATTGATTCCATCTCCACAGGTCTGAGAGGTAAACTATACTATGTTCCTCTAATTTGCTTATAATATCACTTTTTATATCTAGACCATGAACCCATTTAGATCTTATCTTGGTATGTGGTGTTAGGTGTGGGTCAAGCCCTAATTTCTTCCATACTAGTTTCCAATTTTCCCAGCAGTTTTTGCCAAATAGTGAGTACTTATCCCAAAACCTGGGGTCTTTGGGTTTATCAAACACTAAATTGCTATAGTTATTGCCTAGTTTGTCCTGAGATCCTATCCTATGCCACAGATGGACTATTCTATTTCTCAGCCAGTACCAAATAGTTTTGATGACCACTGCTTTTTAATATAGTTTTAGATCTGGTACAGCAAGGTCACCTTCATCTGCCTTTTTTTTTCATTAATTCCCTTGAAATTCTTGACCTTTTGTTCTTCCAAATGAACTTTGCTACTGTTTTTTCTAGAATTGTAAATTAATTTCTTGGGAGTTTGATTGGTATGGCACTAAATAAGTAAATTAGTTTGGGTAGTATTGTCATTTTTATTATATTCACTCGGCCTAACCATCCCATGGCTATATTTCCCCTAGAAAAGATCTGCTAGTGATAATGAAGATCTTTGCTAAGTTCTTTTGAGGACAAAGCCCATCAAGAGGTATTCTCTCCCTCATAATGTCTTCCCTCTAATGGCATCTTTTTCCTTAGTATAGGTAATTCTTTTTAGTCTGCTAAACTTCTCTATGGATCTAATCAGCCAGTCAATGGCTTACTCCCACTTCATGGAGTATTTCCTTTCTCCTGGTTACTTGTGAGTTCTCCTGGAGAACTTGCTTTTTCCTTGCTAACTATATGCTCTCCCAACTTTATTTCATATTTTACCACTCCTGGTGTCTATTTTACCTTTTATTTTTATCTGTGACCTATGCCTCTAAATAAATATGCCTTTTGCCAAAGAGAATGGCCATTGTGAATTTGTCATATGTTTATTTCAAACTAGGATTTGCCACCCTGATCCCATCAGTTTAAAATCTTATACCACAAGAAATGACAGCTTCAGAAGAAACTAAGACTTGTATGCAAGATAAAATTAGCAAAGCTAAAAGGACAATTTATACATTGACAACATAATAAGAAAAGCAACTTTCATAGACTTTTCAAAAGTCTTTGATCATTGAAATGATAAGCCATAACTACAGGGAACTGAGGATAAAACATTTTATGTTTCTTTCCTGCCAAAAATATTGGTCTTAAAATGCATAATGATGCAAACATTTTTGGACATGACCAATGTAGACATGTGTTTTGCTAAACTATGCATATTTATTACGAGGGTTTTTTAGTTTTATTTTATTTTATTTTTATTTTATTTATTTCAATGACAGCAGAGGGTAATAGAAGGTAAAAAAATTCCTTGTAGAAATAAAACTTTTAAAAAAAGATTTAGGGCAGCTAGGTGGCGCAGTGGTTAGAGCACCAGCCCTGAAGTCAGGAGGACCTGAGTTCAAATCTGGTCTCAGACACTTCCTAGCTGTGTGACCCTGGGCAAGTCACTTAACCCCAATTGCCTCAGCAAAAAGCAAAAAAAAAAAAAAAAAAAAAGATTTAATAAACTGAGAAATGAGCTGTTAAATATTTACCTTTGAACTTTGTTTTTCAGTTAAATGACGAAATACTTTTCCCCCTTACTTCTTCCTACCGAGAGTTCCTCTCCTTTTTCTTCCCTCCACCCCATTCTTTGTAAAGGTAGAGGCCTACATTCTCCAATCGATAAATGGTCAAAGGATATGAACAGACAATTTTCAGAGGAAGAAATTAAAACTATCTCTAGTCATATGAAAAGGTGCTCCAAATCACTACTGATCAGAGAAATGCAAATTAAGACAACTCTGAGACACCACTACACACCTGTCAGATTAGCTAAGATGACAGGAAAAGATAACGGTGAATGTTGGAGGGGATGTGGGAAAACTGGGACACTGATACATTGTTGGTGGAACTGTGAACAGATCCACCCATTCTGGAGAGCAATTTGGAACTATGCTCAAAAAGTTATCAAACTGTGCATACCCTTTGACCCAGCAGTGTTTCTACTGAGCCTATATCTCAAAGAGATCTTAAAGGAGGGAAAGAAACCCACATGTGCAAAAATATTTGTGGCAGCCCTTTTTGTAGTGGCTAGATACTAGAAACTAAATGAATGCCCATCAGTTGGAGAATGGCTGAATAAATTATGGTATATGAATGTCATGGAATATTATTGTTCTGTAATAAATGACCAGCAGGATGATTTCAGAGGCCTGGAGAGACTTGCATGAACTGATGCTGAGCGAAATGAGCAGAACCAGGAGATCATTGTACATGGCAACAACAAGACTATATGATGATCAATTCTGATGGACATGGCTCTCTTGAGCCATGAGATGTTTCAAACAATGAGATGTTTCAAACCAATTCCAATTGTTTAGTGATGAAGAAAGCCATATACACACAGGGAGAGGACTGTGGGAGCTGAATGTGGACCACAACATAACATTTTCATGCTTTCTGTTGATGTTTGTTGCATTTTGTTTTCCTTCTCAGGCTTTTTTTTTGTTTGTTTGTTTTTTGGTAGATCTGATTTTTCTTGTACAGCAAGATAACTATAAATATGTATACATATATTTGATGTCATATATTTTAACATAATTAACATGTATTAGACTACCTGGGGGAGAGGGTGAGGGGAAGGAGAGAAAAATTTGGAACAGAAGGCTTTGCAAGGGTCAGTGTTGAAAAGTTCCCCATGTAGATGTTTTGCAAATGAAAAACTTTAATAAAAAAATTAATAAATATATATTTTTTTTAATAAAGCTTTTTATTTGCAAAACATGAGTGACCTTTCAACATTGACCTTTGCAAAAAAACTTTTTTTTCCCAAGCTTTTCCTTTCCCTG
>JAJPUD010031571.1:0-12457 GCA_023553655.1 Myrmecobius fasciatus | reverse complement strand
GTCTTGATTTGCATTTCTCTGATCAACAGTGATTTGGAGCACCTTTTCATATGACTATAAATAGTTTTAATTTCATCCTCTGAAAATTGTCTGTTCATATCCTTTGACCATTTATTGATTGGAGAACGGCTTGAATTTTTATAAATATGAGACAATTCTCTATATATTTTAGAGATGAGACCTTTATCAGAACCCTTGAATGTAAAGATGATTTCCCAATTTATTACTTCCCTCCTAATCTTGTCTGCATTGATTTTGTTTGTACAAAAACTTTTTTAACTTAATATAGTCAAAGTTATCTATCTGGTTTTCAATTAAGAGTTCCAGTTCTTCTTTGGACATAAATTTATTCCATCTCCAAAGGTCTGAGAGGTGAACTATATTACATTCCTCTAATTTACTTATAGTATCACTCTTTATATCCAGATCATGAACCCATTTAGATCTTATCTTGGTATGTGGTGTTAGATGTGGGTCAAGCACCAATTTCTTCCACACTAGTTTCCAGTTTTCCCAGCAGTTTTTGTCAAATAGTGAATACTTATCCCAAAAGCTGGGGTCTTTGGGTTTATCAAAAACCAAATTGCTATAGTTCTTGCCTAGTTTGTCTTGTGATTCTATCCTATTCCACTGATCGACTACTCTATTTCTTAGCCAGTACCAAATGGTTTTGAGGACCGCTGCTTTACAATATAGTTTTAGATCTGGTACAGCAAGTCTACCATCGTCAGCCTTTTTTTTTTTTCATTAATCCCCTTGAAATTCTTAACCTTTTGTTTTTCCAAATGAACTTTGCTACTATTTTTTCTAGATCTGTAAGATAATTTCTTGGGAGTTTGATTGGTATGGCACTAAATAAGTAAATTAGTTTGGGTAGTATTGTCATTTTTATTATATTCGCTCGTCCTACCCATGAGCATTTTAAGTTTTTCCAATTGATTAGGTCTGATTTGATTTGTGTGGAAAGTGTTTTGTAATTTAGTTCATATAGTTCCTGACTATCCCTTGGCAGATAAATTCCCAAACTTTTTATACTATCAACATTTATTTTGAATGGAATTTCTTTTTGTATCTCTTGCTGCTGAACTTTATTGGTAATATATAAAAATGCTGATGATTTATGTGGATTTATTTTGTATCCTGCCACTTTGCTAAAGTTGTGAATTGTTTCTAGTAGTTTTTTTAGTTGAGTCTCTAGGGTTCTCTAAGTATACCATCATGTCATCTGCAAAGAGTGATAATTTGGTTTCTTCACTACCTACTCTGATTCCTTTTATCTCTTCTTCTTCTCTTATTGCTGAAGCTAACATTTCTAATACAATATTAAATAGTAATGGTGACAGTGGGCAGCCTTGTTTCACTCCTGATCTTATTGGGAATGGTTCTAGTTTGACTCCATTACATATGATGCTTGCTGAAGGTTTTAAGTAGATACTACTAATCATTTTAAGGAAAAGCCCATTTATTCCTATACTCTCCAGTGTTTTTAATAGGAATGGGCGTTGGATTTTATCCAAGGCTTTTTATGCATCTATTGAGATAATCATATGGTTTTTGTTAATTTGGTTATTAATATAATTAATTATGCTGAAAGTTTTCCTAATATTGAACCAGCCCTGCATCCCTGGTATAAATCCTATTTGGTCATAGTGTACTATCCTGGGGATGACTTTCTGTAATCTCATTGCTAATATCTTATTTAAAATTTTTGCATCAATATTCATTAGGGAAATTGGTCTATAGCTTTCTTTCTCAGTTTTTACCCTACCAGGTTTAGCTATCAGCACCATATCGGTCTCATAGAAGGATTCTGGCAGTATACCTTCTGTCCCTATTTTCTCAAATAGTTTGTGTAGTATTGGAATCAATTGTTCTTTGAATGTTTGGTAGCATTCACATGTAAATCCATCTGGCCCTGGAGATTTTTTCTTAGGGAGTTGGTTAATGGCTTGTTCTATTTCTTTTTCTGATATGGGTCTATTTAAATAATTCATATCCTCTTCTGTTAACCTGGGCAATCTATATTTTTGTAGATATTCCTCCATTTCATTTAGATTATCAAACTTACTGGCATAAAGTCCTCTTCATTGGAGGAAAGTTCTCCCTTATCATTCTTGAGACTAACAATTTGATTTTCCTCTCTCCTTTTTCTTATCAAATTAACTAAAGGCTTATCTATTTTGTTGGTTTTTTCATAGAACCAACTCTTAGTTTTATTTATTAACTCAATAGTTTTCTTGTTTTCGATTTTATTAATTTCTCCTTTTACTTTTAGAATTTCCAATTTGGTATTTAATTGAGGGTTTTTAATTTGTTCTTTTTCTAGTTTTTTTAATAATAAGCCCAATTCATTGATCTTTTCTTTCTCTATTTTATGCAAGTAAGCATCTAGAGATATAAAATTGCCCCTTAAAACCGCTTTGGCCATATCCCACAAATTTTGGTATGTTGTCTCCTTATTGTCATTCTCCTGGATGAAATTATTGATTGTGTCTATGATTTGCTCTTTCACCCATTCATTCTTCAGGATTAGATTATTTAATTTCCAATTAACTTTTGGTTTATTTTCTCCTGGCCTTATATTGCATGTGATTTAATTAAATTTTAAGTAGACAACCAAAACTAGATTTTAATGCGAACCTAATAATCAACATATTTGGCCAAAAATTATTGTTCTTTTCAACTAAATAATTACTAAGTATTAACTTGGAAGGAACCTAAATATCCTCTGGTTATATGCAGTTTCCTCACTAAAAAATAACTGTAGATATATAAGAATTACTCCACAACTTCCCTCAACGGCCACAATAGCAACTTAGAATTTTTATCATCAGGAAAATGTTTCTTATGTCCAACAAAAATATCTCTTCCTATTTTATCATTTAGTATTCCTCCCCAAGAAGATGATACTCCTACAATAATCATGGGCAAAAAGAAGAGTGATTGAGAGGATGTTACTCTCTTTTAAACATCCACTGGCCAAAAGTGCTTCAATGATAGAATGGAGACATCTATTGATTCTGTAGAAGTTTCTAGAGATCACTGCCGTACAGTTCCAGGGATAACATATATGTCAGTGCCTCAGATGTTCAATGGAAGTGCAACATCAAGTATATTGTATTTAAGGTCATTTATTTTTACTTCGTATTCCGAAGAATTGATAGGCACATATAATTCTGCTTTTCCATTTTCTTATCTTCTTCTATAAATTGTCTGCATATAATTGTGGCTGTTTGATATTATTTTCTCTTAGGATACACAAGCTCAATTGGCAGGTTATTTTTTGTATAGTTTAACCCATGTCATCCAACATCTTACATCTTGTAGATGAGAAAGCTTAAACCTAGGGAGATGAAATAATAGTTGGGTCAAGTATCACTTAGATCCCATAACTTTCAAATTTTGAAATCCTATGAGTGCAGGAAAAATTCCTTTAGTCTTTTCTTACAAGATGCTATTTTAAGTATTTGTGCTTTTTCTCTTAAGCTTTTACAGTCTCCTTATCCATTCACAAATATGGAGAAAAATGATAAAAATATTCCAATGAGAATATCAGAGATATTGTATTTGGGTGAAGTGATGTTTTCATCATTTTGTTTGGTACCTGTTTATGGCATATAAAGACAGGTAGATAGCAGAATAGATAAAGTGCCAGGACCTAAAGTAACAAATGCTGTTTTCCAGGAGGAGTTCAAATTTGGTCTCTGAAACTTAGGACCTGTGTGACACTGGACAAGATACTTAACCCTACTTGCCTCAATTCCTCATCTATAAAATCAGTTGGAGAAGGAAATGCAAAATACTTGAGTATGCTAAGGAAACTCCAAATGTGGGGTAACAAAAAATCAGACATGAAAGAAAAACATCAAATGACTTAGATGATTTTAGAAACATGGTTTCAATTTATCCATGTTGAGAAAAATTAGTATAATCACTATAGTCATAGATACATTTTTAAAAATTTTATTTGTGATTTTAGTAATTTTTGACTTTTCCTATTTCTGTTAGATTTGTATTGAACTATTCAAAATAGTTGCTTTACAATGTAAATTCAATGGGGGGGATTCATTCTTTCTTTAATCTTTGTATCTCTCTTAGTTTTTAAATAATTTTCTACTTGAATATTTGCTACAGAAGTGTCCAGGGTCCTAAATGAGTATTCCACAGAGAACAACTTCTGGAAAGTTCTGTGAGACTGCATGGAAAGAGTCCAAGTATGAGCCTGTCAACTGCTAAGATCTATTTCAGCTAAGTTTTTACTTATTATATAAAAACTTTTGGCCACAAGATTGATGCTTTCTTATTATTCCTTCTCTTCCTCCTCTTTTTTCTTCCTTTTCTTGTCTCCTTTTTGTTCTTCTGTCATTGGTATTTTGACTTGTAAAGAGGTTAAATGATATGTTGACTTGTAAAGATGTTGATACTTATACTCTATGAGTCATAACATATTTATGAAATTACCTATATTTAATGAATGGAAGATGTAAGCTGTGTACTATCCCATATAAAAAATCATGATTTCAAATTGGAGAATAATAACATAAGAAAAAGAAGAAAAATCAGCAAAACCAATCAATACACAATAGGCTGAAAATGTGCAACATGTTCAAACCCCAGGATGACGTATCTACTTGAAGGAATGGAATCAGAAAATATTCTAGTATTTCTTCATTGGGACCATGCTTGTTCTCTGTAATTTTAAAACTTCTTCCCATGCCTTCTGCTTCCCTCTCCCTCTTGGCAGATAACATTGACTCAAATGAGGTTATTTATTGTTAGCTCATTTTTCATTCCTTCTCATCTCACATTACTGAAGTGTTTTTGTCTCCATATCTATCTCAGTTCTAGTTCCACATGAAAAGCTATCCATTATATTTATCAAAGGAAATCCACAAGTGATCTCTTTCCATCTACCTTCTCTAAGTATTTGCTCCCCTCACCCATAGTCTTTACCCTCTCCTTTATCTTTAATCTCTGCTCATCTAGTGGATACTTCCTTACTTTTTTACAAGTCTAGCATGTCTATCTCTCCTAATGCAGACAAGATAAGGAGGGAAGCAATAAATTGGGAAATCGTCTTTACCTTTAAGGGTTGTGATAACGGCCTCATTTCCAAAATATATAAAGAATTGTCTAATATTTATAAGAATTCAAGCCACTCTCCAATTGATAAATGCTCAAAGGATATGAACAGACAATTTTCAGAGAATGAAATTAATACTATTTGTAGTCATATGAAAAGGTGCTCCAAATCACTATTGATCAGAGAAATGCAAATTAAGACAACCCTGAGGTACCACTACACACCTGTCAGATTAGCTAAAATGATAGGAAAAGATAATGACTAATGTTGGGGGGGATGTGGGAAAACTGCGACACTGATACATTATTGGTGGAACTCTGAACGGATCCAAAACTGCCAAAACTATAAGGGAAGAAGAAATCGGAGGAGGAGGGGAATTTACAGCCAATGTTTTGGGTAAAAGCCTCATTTCTAAAATATATGAAGAGCTGGGTCAAATTTATAGGAATGCTATTCATTCCTCAGTTGAGAAATTACAAAGGATATTTATAGAAACTATTCAGATGAAAATATTAAAGCCATCTATTGTCATATAAAATGCTCTTAATCAGCATTGATTAAAGAATTCAAATTAAGACAACTCTGAGGTACCACTTTATGTTATTCAGATAGGCTAAGATGACAGGAAAAGATAATGACAAATTTTGGAAGGGATGTGGGAAAACTGGAACACTAATTCATTGTTGGTGGAGTCGTGGAATAACCCAACGTTTGTGAAGAACAATTTGGAACTATGCCCAAAGAACTATAAAATTGTTCATATCCTTTGATCCAGCAATGCCACTATTGGGTCTTTATCCCCCCAAAAAAAATCATTAAGGAAGGCAAAGGAGCCACATATTCAAAAATGTTTGTTGTAGCTCTTTTTTATTTTGGCAAAGAATTAGAATATGAGTATATTCCCACCAATTAGGGAATAGCTGAATAAATTTTGGCATAGGAAAATAACGGAATAATATTTTTTTCTCTAAAAATGAACAACAGGCTGATTTTAGAATGGCCTGGAAAGAATTAAATGAACTGATGGTGAATGAACCAAGCTGAACAGGGAAAACATTGTACGTAGCAACAGCAAGAATGTGAAACTATATGAACTATGAAAGATTTGATTCTTCTCAATGGTTTAGTGATCCAAGGCAATCCCAGTAAGTTTTGGATGAAAAAGCTCATGTACTTTAAGAGAGAACTATGGAGACTGAATATAAATCAATAAGTATTATGTACACTATTTTTCTTTCTGTTTTTTTTCTCTCATGGTTTCTCCCTTTTAGTCTAAATTTTCTTTCCAAACATGACTCATACGTAAATATTTAAAAAAAAAGTTTGTACATGTATAACGAAAATATGCTCATTATTTTACATGTAATTGGGGAACACAAAAATTAAAGAAACAAATGAATAAATGCTTATTGACTTAGTAATTTTGTGATTGTCCTTTGTGTTTACACTTTGAGAGTAATTATGTAAATTATTTTGCTACATTTACTTCACTCTTCATCAGAAAATGTAATTCTTTAGATCTTTCTCTTTATTTATATTTGTTTTCTCTTACTTCATGGTAATATTTCACTATATTCATGTGCCACAATTTGTTTCTTCTTTTTCTAATTGATTAGCATCTACTTTTCAATATAATACCTTCAAAATTATTTTGTGTATATTTTTAAAATTATTTTATGTACTCATTAATATACTATTTTAAATGTTTCTTAAATATTTTGACTCTTTGTATCCATCCCTCCTCATGGGAAAAAAAGAAAAATTTAAACAATTTAAACAAATAAAATAATAAGCAAAAATAACTTCATTTATGTGCTACTTCCCAATGCATTTATCTTTCAAGAGCATGAATGTATCAGAACAGAAGGTGGATAATATGCTTCATCGACGATCCTCTGGAAAAATTGTTGAGTAATTGATCAATTGATCAATTGATCAATCTTTAAATCTTTCAAAGTTGTTTTTCTTTACCATATTATTGTTTCTGTGCAAATTTTTTGACATGGTGTTTTCAATATCCATCACTTGTTTCTACTTTCCAGAATTCTATAAAATCATCCCTTTACAACTGCATATACCTACATAAAATTCCATTAAATTCATATACCACAATCCTTTGAGTTTTTCCTCATTGATGGAAAACCCTCTGCCTTATAGTTTTTCCAGTTCGTTTTTTTATTTCCTTTTGTCCTTTTTAAGATCTCTTCAGGATCAGTAAATTTATTTTAGTTGGGATTATTATTCCGCTGGTGTGAACATTTCTCTTAACCTATCTCCTTTCCTAAGGCTTTCTACTTGCTTTTTAATACAATGTATTTATATTCCAAAAATTGTCCATGCGTTGAATTCTCCATTACTTTTTTGTATGATTGAAAATTCTCTGCATCATAAAGTGAAAAATAATATCAAGAAGCTTTCCATATAGTTATCATCACCCAAGTAGAATCAAAATACATCTAAAAGGGAATTGAAAGATTCATAAGGGTGTAATTGGGCTGTAGCACATTACTGATTGTTAATGTACATATATGAGGTAATTTAGGGAACAGAGTAACCAACAACCAGCATATCCCTCCATGTAAAGACAAAGAAAACTAAAGCTTAGAAATTCGGTTTCTTTCCCATTTTTTCCTCAGTGAATTGATTGGGGAACCTGGGCCTTACTTTATGTGTTGCTAAATCATTTCAATTATGTTTCATTCTTCATGACTGCATTCAGGATTTTCTTAATAAACATCCTGGAGTAGTTTGTGTTTCCTTCTTGAGTTCTTGTCTCAGATGAAGAAACTGATACAAGACTAAGTGACACCTTGTTAGTATCTAAGGACAGATGTGAACTCAGAAAAAAAAGTCTTCTTGACTCCAATCCTCAAACTCTACTGAGTTGCCTAGCTGCTTTGGGAGCAGGAAAAAGGAAGGGGAAGAAAGGGACTTTAATATTGTAATTTTGGGGGGGTGAGGTTGAAAGAAACAGGGGAATGAGAAAGAAGGATTCCCTTAATGTCTTATTGTTCTGGCTTTCCCAGGAGTATTGGAGATAGGAAAGGATGATTCTCCAAAGAGTCTGCTCCATTTGACCTCAGTGCTAGGCATTAAAATTAAGAACATGAAAATAAATCAAACTGACTACAAAAAAAGCTTTTATTAGATTCTGTTAGAGTTGTAAATGTGATCCGTATGAGGCAAATGCTATCCATAAGCTGAATGAAATGAGTCCTAATTTTAACCATTGAGAATTGAAAAACTACTATATGGTTTCAATATCTTTACTTGAAAGTTATGCTTGTCGAATTTAACATCTTTTATTGTTAAAACTACTTTTAAATTTGCTTTTATTAATTGTATCTGACAGTAACATACTAGGAAGTTCGATAGGGATGATATGTTGAATAATTATTGAAAGTACTAAATGTTTAGAGACATTTAGCATACCAAGAAAACAAGGGCTATTTTACTCAAATTTTTTTTAAGATAAATTTTAAAAATATAAAGCAGATTAATCTTGCTGAAATCTTAAACAATTTTTAAAAACCATAAACTAAAGATGATTCTATATACTTTAAAACATTATTTGGCTTTTTAGCATGTGTATTTATAGAAACTTTATCAAAATTTACAGATATATTCAATTTTTGCTGACTTTAATATACTGTAGTTAATCTTGCAATGAGTTTCAGTGCCATAAAGCAAGAGTGCCCTACAGAACTTTAAAGATACTGACAAGGATGGATTTTTATTTTAGAATTGTTATTTTGCTCATATATAGAGCTCAAAGTATGAAAGAAGCAACCTGCTCTGGAAGTAACATCTGTTATTAGAGACAGATCCTCCTAGGAAATGATTGCTATAGTGCAGACCTTTTAAACATGGTAAAGCAAATAGTTTTATAAGAGGATGCTTTCTTGAATTGCTATCATAAGAGGGATTTTTTAAAGGGCCTTTTATCTTTGAATTATTTCATAGGTTATAAATTAAATAAACTAACATGCAGAACATTTTTAGTGGCTAAAAAGTATTTTGAGAAAAAAAATAGCCACAAGGAATACAATTCTTTCAACTATATTATGTTGATTTCTAACATTTTTTCATCTGTTTAAAAAATAATATTGATGATTGGATGGGCTGACAAAGTAAGATGGAGCACTGAAACTAAAGTCCATTGCGGGGGAGGGAGGGGGTCAGAGCCAACATGGTAGAAAGGATATATGTTTCTTTCTGAATTTCTCCTACTACCCTCAGACTAAATACCAAAGGCAGCCTTCTGAATTAGCTCTGGACTGGCAGAATTCACGAATATACAGAGTGTAACAAATTACCAGCAGAAGATAATTTTGAAGATCATGAGAAAACGTCTGTTTCAATCAGCATGGAGGAAGGTGCGCCAAGCCCAAACAGGCTGAGCATAGAAGCTGGTGGAGCATTGCAGACCCCCGGGAACTGTGTGCTGGAGAATGTATGGGAAGGAATCTACAACAGTGTTGGTTACTCTACACTAGCTGCAAGCCAGTAGATCAGCAAAGAAATTATAAAACATCCAGTACAAGTACAAAAGGTAAATTGTCAACCCTGAAATGCCAGAATCTCAGGGTACCTGGCCATGCCCACCCAGCACAGGAAGGGAGTCAGCACTAACTCAGCTCAACCACTGCTGCTTGTAGAGGAAGCCTGGACAAGCTCCACTGCCCTAAAAACAGATCTCATTTTTATTTTATGAGTAAGAAAGCAAAAAAAAATCTGACCATAGATAGTTTTTATAATAAAAGAGAAAAACAGATTCCAAACCTTAAAGATACTAATACTAGCACATCTCCAGATGAAGCCCCAAAGGGTGATATAAAGTATTCCCCACAAAAAGGTCTCCAAGAAGATACTATAAAAGATTTTAAAAGAGAGCTGGAATAAAAATGAAGAAAGGAAATGAGAACTTTACAAGATGGGTTGGAAAAGGCAATACAGAAATTAACTAAAGAAAATTCATTACAAAATAGTGAAGTGGAAAAAGCATATAATTCCTTAAAAATAGATTTCACAAAATGGAAAAATAAAACAATTTCCTGAAAAACAGAATTTTTGAAATAGAAAAAGAAAATAATTCTTTAAAAAACAAAATTTTTGAAATTGAAAAAAAATCTTAGAACAAATCAACTCATTAAAAAATTCAATTGGATAAATACAAAAAGAAGTAAAAAAGTAAATGAAGAAAACAATTCAGTAAAAATCAGAACTGAACAAATGCATATTAATGAATCAATGAGACATCAAGAATCAAATAAGCAAAACCAAAAAATGAAAAAAAAATTAAAAAATATATAAAATACCTACTTGGGAAACAACTTATCTGTGAAATAGATCTAGGAGACACAATCTAAAAATTATTGGACTTCTGGAAAACCATGATGAAAAAAGAGCCTACACAATATTTTCTTCTTTTTCTTTTTCTTTCATTCTTTTTTTAAAGCTTTTTATTTGCATAACATGTATAGTGGTAATTCCTCAACATTGATCCTTACAAAGCTTTCTGTTACAAATTTCTCCCCCCCCAGTCACCTCCCCTCCCCTAGATTGCAGGAAGTCCATTACATTTTAATTATATTAAAATACTTGACAAGTCAAATATATTTATACATATTTCCATACTTTTCTTGCTGTGCAAGAATAATTGTATCTACACGAACAAAAAAAAATCTGAGAAAGGAAACCTACTGCAAACAAACATCAATAGAGATCATGTAAATGTTATGTTGTGGTCCATATTTCATATCACTCTCTCTGGGTGTATATGGTTTTCTTCAGTGAACAATTGAAACTGGTTTGAGACCATTCTTTGTTGCAGAGAGCCATGTCCATCAGAATTGATCATCATGTAATACTGTTGTTGCTGTGTATAATGATCTCCTGGTTCTGCTCATTTCACTCAGCATCAGTTCATGCAAGTCTCTCCAGGCCTCTCTGAAATCATCCTGCTGGTTGTTTCTTACAGAGCAATAATATTCCATAACATTCATATACCATAATTTATTCAGCCACTCTCCAATTTATGGGCATCCCTTCAGTTTCCAGTTTCTAGCCACAAAAAAGTGCTGCCACAAACATTCTTGCACATGTGGGTTCCTTTCCCTCCTCTGAGATCTCTTTGGGATATAGGCCCAAAAGAAACACTGCTGGGTCAAAGGGTATGCACAGTTTGATAACTTTTTGAGCAGAGCTCCAAATTACTCTCCAGAATGGTTGGATCTGTTCACAGTTCCACTAACAATGTATTAGTGTCCCAGTTCTCCCACATCCCCTCCAACATTCATCATTATCTTTTCCTGTCATTTTAGCCAATCTGACAGGTGTGTAGTGGTACCTCAGGGCTGTCTTAATTTGCATTTCTCTGATCAATAGTGATTTGGAACAGCTTTTCATATGACTAGAAATGGTCTTAATTTCATTATCTGAAAATTGTCTGTACATATCCCTTGACCATTTATCTATTGGAGAGTAGCTTCAATTCTTATAAACATGAGACAATTCTCTATATATTTTAGAAATGAGGCCTTTATGTGAACCCTTAAATGTAAAGATGATTTCCCAATTTGATGCTTCCCTCCTAATCTTGTCTGCATTAGTTTTGTTTGTACAAAACTTTTTAACTTAATATAGTCAAAATTATCTATCTAGTGTTCAATTAGGAGTTCCAGATCTTCTTTGGACATAAATTTATTCCATCTCCACAGGTCTGAGAGGTAAACTTTCCTATGTTCCTCTAATTTGCTTATAATATCACTCTTTATATATAAATCATGAACCCATTTAGATCTTATCTTGGTATGTGGTATTAGGTGTGGGTCAAGCCCTAATTCCTTTCACACTAGTTTCCAATTATCCCAGCAGTCTTTTACAAATAGTGAGTACTTATCCCAGAAGCTGGGGACTTTGGGTTTGTCAAACACTAAATTGCTGAAGTTATTACTGAGATTATCCTGATAGCCTATCCTATGCCACTGATAATCTGCTCTATTTCTCAGTCAGTACCAAATGGTTTTGATGACCACTGCTTTATAATATAGTTTTAGACCTGGTACAGCAAGGCCACCTTCATCTGCTTTTTTTTTCAGTAATTCACTTGAAATTATTGACATTTTGCTCTTCCAAATGAACTTTGTTACTATTTTTCCTAGATTTGTAAAAAATTCCTTGGGAGTTTGATTGGTATGGCACTAAATAATAAATTAGTTTAAGTAGTATTGTCATTTTTATTATATTCGCTGAGTTTACCCATGAGCACTTAATGTTTTTCCAGTTGACTAGGTCTGAGTTTCTTTGTGTGGCAAGTGTTTTGTAGTTTAGTTTTATAGTTTCTGACTTTTCCCTGGCAGATTGATTCCCAAA
>JAJPUD010031570.1:0-12457 GCA_023553655.1 Myrmecobius fasciatus | reverse complement strand
CCTGTTTTTACTCCTTTCCCCTGATTCTTCTATTTTCCCTTCTATTAGTTTGTCCCTTACTTTTCCTCCTTTCCTTCCCACTTCCCTCTAGCAACAGACAAGTTTCTATGTGAAATCGAATGTCTGATATACACTTTTAGAGCCCAACCTGATGAGAGTAAGATTTACACAGTGCTCGTCTCCCTCCCCTCTTTCTCTCAATTATATTAGGTTTTCTTTGCCTCTTCAAGAGATTTTACCTTGTTTTTACCTCCTTTTTTTATATCTTATTTTACCACTCTTTCCCTCTTTTCCCCAGTATGGCAACCTTTCGCCCTCTAGTTCTGTTTTTCATATTATCAAAGTAATATCTAGTTAAGTATACCCCCAAACTTTAAGTATCACCATAGTAGAAATAAATTTCTCAAGAGTCCTTTCCTTTTTACCTTTTTATGCTTCTCTTGAGTTCTGTGTTTGGATGTCGAAGTTTTCGTTCAGATCTGGTCTTTTCATTAGAAATAGGTGAAATTCACCTATATCATTGAATGACCATCTTCTTTCTGGAGGATAATGCTTATTCTAGCTTGATAGGTTATTCTTGGCTGTAATCCAAGTTCCTTTGCCCTTCAGAATATGTGGTTTCAGGTCCTTTGATCATTCAATGTGGAGGTTGACAGATCGTGTGTGATTCTAATTATTGATCCTTGGTATTTGAATTCTTTCTTTCTAGCTTCTAGCAGAATCTTTTCCTTGGTGTAGTAGTCTTGACATTTAGCCACTATATTCCTTGGGGTTTTAATTTTGGGGTCTCTTTCAGGAGGTGATCGGTGAATCCTTTCAATGGTGATTTTGCCCTTTGATCCTACAATCTCAGGGCAGTTTTCTTTCAGGATTTCCTGGAAGATAGTGTTTAGATTCATTTTTTCATCATGGCTTTCAGGAAGTCCAATAATCCTTAGATTGTCTCTCCTAGATCTATTTTCCAAGTCAGTTGTTTTTCCTGGGAGATATTTCATATTTTCTTCTAATTTTTCATTTTTTTTTTGGTTTGACTGATTCTTGAGGTCTTATTGAGTCATTCACTTGCATTTGTTCAATTCTTATTTTCAAAGTGTTGTTTTCTTCAGTTACCTTTTTAAGCTCCTTCTGTAACTGGCCAGTTTGTTCATTGCACTCTTTTTCCACTTCACTAATTTTATTTTTCAATAAATTGGTGTCTTTTTCATATCTCTTTTGGAAGGCTTCTTGCACTGACTTCAGTTTATTTTCCCATTTATCCTCCAGCTCTCTTTTGAGGTTCTTTATGCAATCTTCCAGAAAGGCCTTTTGAAAAGGGTACTAGTGATGGTCCTTAATAACATCCTCTGGAGTTTTGTCTAAAGGAACCTCAGGATCTGGGGTCAGCTCTTCTCTGTCGCGATAAAAGCTGTCTATGGTGATAGCTCTCTTTTGCTTCTTCATTTGTTTTTTAGACAGCATGTATATCTCTTTAAGGTTTGGATAAAGGGCGGCTAAAGCTCTTTGCCCCGGGGCTACATGGCGAATTAACTTAAGGTGCTGGACTGGTGGGGGCTAGGACTAAGTCTGAATTACTCCTTAAACAAGGCAAGTCTGCCAGATCGCCTACCCCCCATCAGGGCAGAGTGTCCTGAGTGCCTCAGATAAACTCTAGGTGTTTGGAGTTTGGAGTTTGGAGTTTTTGCCACAATGAGCTGAGTCCCACCCTCACTTCCAGCCTACACCACTCTTTATCCCTCTGTCCGAGTTAGACATACCTGAAGTTCTTCAGAAACATCAGCAAGCAGTGTCCAAGTATTTCTGAATTCGTTTACTTGAAGATCAGTTCAGAGGCTTATTTTATTGTTGATTTGAGAGAAGATCGGAGGAGACACAGAGAGTCACCTTTTCACTCTGCCATCTTTCCTCCGCCCCTCCGAACAAACTGATTTAGAAAGGCCTGGAAAGATTTAAATAAATTGATGCTGAGAAAAACAATTTGAACCAGGAATGCATTGCATACAATCACCGCAAAAATGTGTGATGATCAACTACGAAACACATTTATTCTGTGATCCAAAGCAATCCCAATGGACTTTGGACAGAAAATGCCATGTGCATCCAGAAAAAAAGAACTATGGTGATTGAGTGTAATTCAGCCTATGGTATATTCACTTCTTTTTTCTTTTTTATTTTCTTCTCCCATGATTTTTCCCTTTTGTTATGATTTTCTCTCCCAACATAATTAATGAAGCAATGTATATTAAAAATAAACTTTTAAAAAGTAATCAAAAATAGTTGTTTGGAAGGGAATGTTCATCTGGGTTGGCTTTAAATCACCATCTTAGCTATTCCTCCATCTGGCCAAGTTTATTTTAAAAGAAATAAGACAATTTTTGAAGTAGAGATTAAGGTTAAGTATATTTCATATATGTAGGATAGCCAATGCCATGGGAGATAAAATTATATTTGTATTTAAGAAATGAAGATATGGCTAATTTGCCTAGGTTTATATAACTAGTGTTTGAGAGGACATAATGGCATTAACTCTGAATAAATTAGAATTAGTTTGGACTGGGCTTTCAAAGGAAAATGGCAAAATTTATATTTTATCCTGGAGGCAATATAAAGCCTAGAGTTGTTTGAATGGAGAAGCTACATGCAGTTGCACAGAGAGAGAAAAAAGTATAACTATAACAAATATTATGAAGGTAGAAGGAGTAAGTTTTGGCAACTGATTAGATATGTAGCTTGAGAAAAGTTGAGGAATCCAATATAATTTTAAGCATAATGAGGTTAAATTATTTCTCTCTTTTAGCCATCTGTTTGTCTTATTGCTTATCTGTATTGTCTGTTTTATGAGGTCAGCAGAAACATAACAAATTTTGCTGCAGGTTTTTTTCTTTCAATTTTATATGAATCTTTGCTTCCTATTTCCAACCTTTCCAATCTATTTTCCCCACAATTGTATAAGATTTTCATTCAAGTAGGAACCAAGATGGCAGAGTAAAGACAGGGCCTCACTTGAACTCTCTCCCCAGCTCCTACAAACACTTTAACTAATGACTCTAAACAAATTATAGAGTGGTAGAACCAAAGGAAAAGAGAGTGAAACAATTGTCCAGCCCAAGACAACTTAGAAGTTCACCTGGAAAGGTCTGTTCCACAAAGATGAGAGAGGAACACAATGCAGCCCAGAACATTCCAGCATAACCCCAAATACAATAAAATAAAAGCAGGCATTGGGAGCTACTGAATCATAGGGACATAGATATTTTGCAACTCTCTGCAAACAGATGGTAAGGGGGTTGAAAAACTGGTCAGAAGATTACAGGTATCTATTTGCTTGCACTGAGGCTTGACTCACTTGCCTTGCCCTTACTGAGATCTGGGTCACAGTTCTCATTTGAAATCCCAAAGGAAGCAGGATCCTTAGGATACCAGACCTAGTGAAAAAAGTGGGATACCTCTTCATATTTCTAGGGCAGGAAAGAATGCTGTTAATCATTCACAGACTAGAGCATAGTTCTCCTTGAGAACTGATAGGTCTCTAGAAGTATCTCTGCAAATAGCTGCACAAAACCCCTAAAGCTTAGGACTTCTACCCTAAAAACAAAATTCCACTTTAATAAAGAGTTGAAAGCTAAATTATAGCTTGGGAAAATGAGCAAACAACAGAAAAAGGTTTTGATCATAGAAGGTTACTATGGTGACAAGAATAATCATTTACATATACATAGAAGAAAATAGCAATATCAAAGCTCCTACATCCAAAACCTTCAAGAAAAATAAAAATTGACCTTGGGCCATGGAAGAGCTCAAAAAGGATTTCAAAAATCAACTTAAAGAGGCAGAGGAAAAAATTAGAAGAGAAATTAGAGTGATGCTAGAATGGCCTCCAGCAGGTTTTTTGTTAGTTGCTACATGGGCAGATAATTGCAGTTGTGGTAAACGTAGGCAATGTAATATTATTGTTCTATTAAAAAAAATGAAGAACAAGCCTGAAAAGATTTATGTGAATTGATGTTGAATGAAATAAGCTGAATCAGGAATACATTGTACATAATAACAAGAATAATTTACAATGATCAGCTATGAAAGACTTGGTTCTTCTCAAAAACTATCCCAATACACATTTGACAGAAAATCTCATCTGCAATAGAATGTAAATCAATAGATTCTGTGTTCATTTTTTTCTTTGTTTTTTTTCCAATGGTTTTTCCCTTTTGTTCTGATTTTTCTCTCCCAACACAATTAATAAAGCAATAAATAATAAATAGAGTAAATAAATAAATGTATTTAACCTTGCAAGAAAAAAAAAGATCATGTAGCTGTGCTCAGGATTTAGAGCCTTCTGTATTAAGTTATCAGAGGGATTGAATATAATATTCTGGAGAGCAATGGAGGTAGGATTATAACAAAGAATCCCATACTCACCAAAATTGAGTATAAACCTTCAGGGGGAAAAATGGATATTCAGTGAAATAGAGGATTTTCAAGAATATTTGATTAAAAGAAACAGAGTTGAAGAGAAAATTTGACTTTCCAATATGAGACTCAAAAGAAATATAAAAAGGTAAACAGAAAAGGGAAACCATAAGAAACTTAATGAGGTAAAATTGTTTATATTCCTATATGGGAAGATGTACTTGTAACTCATAAGATCTTTCTCATTATTAGGACAGTTAGAGGGAGTATACAGAACATAGGTGTAAATTGAATATGAAGGAATGATGTCGAAAAAATTAAATTAAGGTGAAAGAGGATTATGCTAGGAAAAAAGAAAAGAGATAAGTAGAAAGGAGTAACTTATCTCACTAGAAAGAACTTTTCCAATAGAGAGGAAGATGAAAGGGATTAAGGGAAAGTAACCAAACCTTACTCTCTTCAGAATAGCCTCAAAAAGGGAATAATAGACACATTCAAATGGGTATAGCAATCTATCTTATTTACAGGAGGGAATGGGATAAAAACAGGAGGAAATAGAAGAGAGGGTAGTTTGGGGAAGGTGGTAGTCAGAAGCAAAACACTTTTGAGAATGGACAGGTGGAAAGCAGAAAAAAATTAAATAAATGAGCAAAGAGACCCAGTTAACAATAGTAATTTTGGGGAAAATGAACTGCTTTTCTGATAAAGACCTCATCCCTTAAAAAATATCTAAAACCAAGTCAAATTTATTTTAAAAAAGAACCATTTCAGAATTGATAAAGGATCAAACTATTAAAACATCTTTCGTATGAAGGAATCAAAGCAATTCATAGTCACATGAAGAATGCTCTAACTGGCTATTGATTAGATAAATGCAAATTTAAACAATTCAGAGTTACTTCCTTATAGCATTTACATTGGCTATCAGTACAGGGAAGAAAATGACAAATGGCAGAAAGGCTGTGGGAAAAATGAGACATTAATGCATTATAGGTGAAGTTGTGAACTGATTCAACTATTCTCTAGAGAAATTTGTAGCTGTGTCCAAAGGGTATAAAACTAATAAACCCTTTGATTAGCACTCCTAAATATATATCCCAAAAGAGATAAAAACAACAAATACAAACATAAAGGAAAAGATTTTCATGAGCTGATATAAAGTGAAATATACTGTGCACAAAATAACTGCAATATAAATATATATGTTACTGTAAGTTAACATCAATATTGCAACTATTGTGATGACTTAGATATTCTCAGCAATAAAATGATCCAAGTCAACTCTGAAAGATTTATGATTAATGATACTATCCTCCTTAGAGAAAGAACTGATGATGTCTGAGTACAGATTGAAGTATATTTTTTAAACTTTTAGAATTTTTTCTTGAGTTAGTTTTTTTGTTTTCTTTCACAACATGAATATTATTAAAATATTTTGCATGACTATACTGTTATAATTTTATACAAGTATAAAACTCTTTGCCTTGTCTGTGAAGGGGGGAGGGTGGAGTAGGGAAAGAATTTGTAACACACTATTTTTGTTTCTACTTGTCAGTAATTTATTTCTTATTTAATATAAATATTGCTTTCAATATTCGTTTTTATAAGATTTTGAGTTTCATTTTTTTTCTTATTTTCTTCCTCTCCTTCCTGAGATGGCAAACGCACTGATATAGATTATACATGTACAATCATATTAAATTTTTCCACATTTATCCTGTTGTGAAGGAAGAACCAGAATAAAAGGAGAAAACAAGTAATAAAAAAATTAAAATAGTATGCTTAGATCTTCATTCAGATTTCATAGTTCTTTCTCTGGATATGGAAATTATTTTCTACCATAAGATGTTTTTTGGCTTAGAACACTTTGTTCACCAATTCTTCAATTAATGGACATTTCCCTAATTTTGAATTCTTTGCACAAAAATGTACTGCTAAGGATATTTCTAATAAGTGTGAGGTAGTACACCAGAATTATTTCAATTTGCATTTCTCTACTCAATAATGATTTGGAGGAGTTTTTCTGCATTTGATTGTGAGATTTTTAAACTCTATAATATGACCAGTTTTTTTGTATATGTGCCATACACTAGTGAGAAAAAATATATAATTTTTCTAACCCTATTCAGTTTTCTCCAGAGGTCTATCTTTTCTAAAATTTTATTCACCTCTAGGGTTCTCTAAGTATACCAACATATCATCTGCAAAGAGTGATAATGTGGCTTCCTCATTAGCTGCTCTAATTTCTTTAATCTATTTTTCTTCTCTTATTGCCAAACAGCATTTCTAATAAAATATTGAATAATAATGGTGATTGTGAGCATCCTTGTTTTAATAAAATCAATAAGATACTGATCTTAATGAGAATAGTTCTAGTTTATCCCCATTACATATGATGCTTGCTAATGGTTTTAAAGATATGCTACTTAGTATTTTAAGGAAAAGTCCATTTATTCCTATATTCTCTAGGGTTTTTGATTGAGATGGATGTTGGGTTTTGTCAAATGCTTTTGCTGCATCTATTGAGATAATCATATGATTTTTGTTAATTTGGTTATTGATATAGTCAACTATGCTAATAGTTTTCTTAATATTGAAAAGCCCTATATTTCTGTTGAATCTTACTGATTCATCATGTATTATCCTGCAGATGACTTTCTGTAATTTCTTTGCTAATATTTTATTTAAGATTTTGCATCAATATACATTAGGAAAATTGGTTTATAATTTTCTTTCTCTGTTTTCATCCTATCTGTTTTAGGTATCAGTACCATGTCTGTGTCAAAAAAGGAATTTGGTATGAGTCTTTCATTCCCCATTCCCAGTATAATCTTTTTTCCATCCCTTATTTTTTTTTGTCAAGAATATATCCATATCCTTTGTTTATGTATACTGCTTCTTACTATTCTAAAAAAGATACATTTCTCAAGTTAATATTTTCACATGAACACAGTTTAACCTTTTTGAATAATGACTTTTTTTCTTTTCTGTTTACCTTTTTATGATGTCCTTGATACTTGTATTTGAAAATCATATTTTCTATTCAGCATTTATGAATATCCTTTGTTGTCATTTTCTTCAGGAATAATTTTAAATCTCCCATTTTACTGAATGTTCATTTTGCTTCTCTAAGATTAGGCTCAGTTTTACTGGATAGCTGATTCTATCTGGTAATTCAAGACTTTTTGCTGAGGTTGATTGGGGGGCTGAGCCAAGATGGCAGAGTGAAAACATGACTCTCTGTGTCCTCCTCTCATCTTTGCGCAAATCAACAATAAAACAAGCCTCTAAACTGATTTTCAAGTCAACGAATCCAGAAATATTTGGACACTGCTTCCAGTTACCTCTGAAGAACTTAATATCAGGTCTGTTTAACTCGGGCAGAGGGATAAACACTTGACTCGGTGCAGGCCAGAAATGAGGGTGGGACTCAGCTCAGCTTGGCAGAAACTCCAAACTCCAAACTTCAAACACCTGGAGTTTATTTGAGGAACTAGAGACACTCTGGCCTGATTGGGGGAAAGTGTTTTGGCAGACTTGCCTTGTTTAAGGAGTAATTCGGACTTTTCCTAGCCCCTACTTCCACAACACCTTAAGTTAATTCCCAGAATTGCCCCAGGGCAAACTGCTGCAGCCACTTTTCTAGCCTTCAAAAGACCTCCACTCTATCTAAAAAAAATGAAGAAGCAAAAGAGAGCTCTCACCATAGACAGCTTCTATCAAGAGAAAGAAGGGCTGACCCCAGATCCTGAGGTTCATTTAGATAAAACTCAAGAGGAAGTCAGCAAGGGCCATCACTGGTCCCCTTTTCAAAAGGCCTTTCTGGAAGATTGCATAAAGAATCTCAAAAAGAGAGCTGGAGGATAAATGGGAAAATAAACTGAAATCAGTGCAAGAAGGATATGATGCCCTACAAAAGAGATATGAAAAAGACACCAATTTATTGAAAAATAAAATTAGTGAAGTGGAAAAAGTATGCAATGAACAAATTGGCCAGTTACAGAAGGAGCTTAAAAAGGTAACTGAAGAAAACAACACTTTAAAAATAAGAATTGAACAAATGCAAGTGAATGACTCAATAAGACTTGAAGAATCAGTCAAACAAAAACAAAAAAAAAGAAAAATTAGAAGAAAATATGAAATATCTCCTAGGAAACACAAATGACTTGGAAAACAGATCTAGGAGAGACAATCTAAGGATTATTGGACTTCCTGAAAGCCATGATTAAAAAAAGAATCTGAACAGTATCTTACAGGAAATCCTGAAAGAAAACTACAATGAAGTTGTAGAATCAGAAGGCAAAATCACCATTTAAAGGATTCACCGATCACCTCTTGAAAGAGACCCCAAAATTAAAACCCCAAGGAATATCGTGACTACATGTCAAGACTACTACACCAAGTAAAAGATTTTGCTAGCAGCTAGAAAGAAACAATTCAAATACCAAGGATCAATAATTAGAATCACATATGATCTGTCAGCCTCCATATTGAAAGATCGAAGGGCCTGAAACCACATATTCTGAAGGGCAAAGGAACTTGGATTACAGCCAAGAATAACCTATCCAGCTAGAATGAGCATTATCCTCCAGGGAAGAAGATGGTCATTTAATGATATAGGTGAATTGCACCTATTTCTAATGAAAAGACCGGATCTGAACAAAAAATTCGACCTCCAAAAAAGAACTCAAGAGAAGCATAAAAAGGTAAAAAGGAAAGGACTCTTGAGAACTTTATTTCTACTATGGGGATACTTAAAGTTTGGGGGTATAACTAACTATATATTACTTTAATAGTATGAAAAAGAAAAGTAGAAGGGGGAAAGTTATCATAATGTGAAAAAGAGGGAAAAGGTGGTAAAATAAGATTCAAAAAAGGAGGTTAAAAACAAGATAATATCTCATGAAGAGGCAAAGAAAACCTAATATAATTGAGAGAAAGAGAGGAGGGAGATGAGCATTGTGTAAATCTTACTCTCATCAATTTGGGCTCTAAAAGTTTATATCAGACATCTGATTTCACAGAGAAAATTGCTAGAAGGAAGTGGGAGGGAAAGGAGGAAAAGAAAGGGACAGACTAATAGAAGGAAAAATAGAAGAATCAGGGGAAAGGAACAAAAGAGGAGAAGGGGCTTTAAAGGGTGGAGGATTGTTTGGGGGAGGTGGTCATCAAAAGCAAAATACTGAGGAGAGGGGAAGGGAGAAAGGGGAAAGGAAAGAGGAAAACATAACTTGGGTAAATAAGATGGCAGGAAATAAAGAATTAGTTATTTTAACTGTGAATGTGAATGGGATGAACTCTCCCATAAAGCGGAAGCGGGTATCAGATTGGATTAAAAACAAGAATCCCACAATATGTTGTCTACAAGAAACACATCTAAAACATAGTGACACATACAGGATGATGGTAAAAGACTGGAGCAGAACCTATTATGCTTCAGGTGAACAAAAAAAAGCAGGGGTAGCAATCCTTATCTCAGATCAAGTGAAAGCTAAGATAGATCTAAACAAAAGAGATAAGGAAGGAAACTATTTTATTAAAGGGTACCATACATAATGTAGCAATATCTATACTAAATATATATGCACCAAGTGCAATAGCACACAAATTCCTAGGGGAGAAATTAAGAGAGACGCAGGAAGAAATAGACAGCCAAACAATACTAGTGGGGGATCTCAACCTTGCTCTCTCAGAATTAGATAAATCAAACCACAAAATAAATAAGAAAGAAATTAGGGAAGTAAACCAATTGCTAGAAAAGTTAGATATGATAGATCTATGGAGAAAATTGAATGGAGAGAGTAGGGAGTTTACTTTTTTCTCAGCAGTCCATGGAACTTATACAAAAATTGACAATGTATTAGGGCATAAAAACCTCAAAATCAAATGCAGAAATGGAGAAATAGTAAATGCATCTTTTTCAGATCATGATGCAATAAAAATCACATGCAATATAAGACCAGGAGAAAATAGGCCAAAAGTTAATAGGAAATTAAATAACCTAATCCTGAAGAATGAATTGCTGAAAGAGCAAATCATAGACACAATCAATAATTTCATCCAGGAGAATGACAATAATGAGACAACATACCAAAATTTATGGGATATGGCCAAAGCAGTTATAAGGGGCAATTTTATATGTCTAGATGCTTACTTACATAAAATAGAGAAAGAAAATATCAATGAATTGGGCTTATTATTAAAAAAAAAAACTTGAAAAAGAACAAATTAAAAACCCTCAATTAAATACCAAATTGGAAATTCTGAAAATAAAAGGGGAAATTAATAAAATTGAAAATAAGAAAACTATTGAATTAATAAATAAAACTAAGGGTTGGTTTTACGAAAAAAACTAACAAAATACATAAGCCTTTAGTTAATTTGATAAGAAAAAGGAAGAGGAAAATCAAATTGTTAGTCTCAAGAATGATAAGGGAGAACGTTCCTCCAATGAAGAGGAAATTAGAGCAATAATTAGGAGGTACTTTGCCCAACTTTATGCCAGTAAGTTTGATAATCTAAATGAAATGGAGGAATATCTACAAAAATATAGATTACCCAGGTTAACAGAAGAGGAAAAAATATTTAAATAGCCCCATATTGGGGCAGCTAGATGGCACAGTGGAAAGAGCAACAGCCCTGAAGTCAGGAAGACCTGAGTGCAAATCTGGCCTCAGACACTTAACATTCCTAGCTGTGTAACCCTGGGCAAGTCACTCAACCCCAATTGCCTCAACAAAAATAAATAAATAAATAAATAAATAAATAAATAAATAAATAAATAGCCCCATATTAGAAAAATAATTAGAATAAGCTCTTAACCAACTCCCTAAGAAAAAATCTCCAGGGCCAGATGGATTTACATGTGAATTCTACCAAACATTCAAAGAACAATTAATTCCAATACTATATAAACTATTTGAGAAAATAGGGACAGAAGGTATACTGCCAAATTCCTTCTATGAGACCTATATGGTGCTGATAGTTAAACCAGGTAGGGTGAAAACAGAGAAAGAAAACTATAGACCTATTTCCCTCATGAATACTGATGCAAAAATTTTAAATAAGATATTAGCAATGAGATTACAGAAAGCCATCCCCAGGATAGTACATTATAACCAAGTAGGATTTATACCAGGAATGCAGGGCTGGTTCAATATTAGAAAAACTATCAGCATAATTAATTATATTAATAAACAAGCTAACAAAAACATATGTTTATCTCAATAGACGCAGAAAAAGCATTTGATAATATCCAACACCCCTTCCTATTGAAAACACTGGAGAGTATAGGAATAAATGGGCTTTTCCTTAAAATGATTAGTAACATCTACTTAAAACCATTAGCAAGCATCATATGTAATAGAGATAAACTAAAACCATTTCCAATAAGATCAGGAGTGAAACAAGGCTGCCCACTGTCACCATTACTATTTAATATTGTATTAGAAATGTTACCTTTGGCAATAAGAGAAGACAAAGAGATAAAAAGAATTAGAGTAGGTAATGAAGAAATCAAATTATCACTCCTTGCAGATGACATGATGGTATATTTACAGAACCCTAGAGACTCAACTAAAAAACTGCTAGAAACAATTCACAACTTTAGTAAAGTTGCAGGATTCAAAATAAATCCACATAAATCATCAGCATTTTTATATATTACCAACAAAGTTCAGCAGCAAGAGATAGAAAAAGAAATTTCATTCCAAATAATGGATGATAGTATAAAATATTTGGGAATCTATCTGCAAAGGAAAAGTCAGAAACTGCGAACTAAACTACAAAACACTTTCCACACAAATAAGATCAGACCTAATCAACTGGAAAAACATTAAGTGCTCATGGGTAGGCTGAGCAAATATAATAAAAACGACAATACTATCCAAACTAATTTACTTATTTAGTGCCATACCAATCAAACTCCCAAGAAATTATCTTACAGATCTAGAAAAAATAGTAGCAAAGTTCATTTGGAAGAGCAAAACGTCAAGAATTTCAAGGGAATTAATGAAAAAAAAAGGCAGATGAAGGTGGCCTTGCTGTACCAGAT
>JAJPUD010031569.1:0-12458 GCA_023553655.1 Myrmecobius fasciatus | reverse complement strand
ATTTTGAGAAGGGGCCATGGATTTCTTCAGGCAGTCAAAGGGCCCAGGACACCAAAAAGAGAAAGAACCCCTAAACTAGAAGATCTCTAGTGGCCCCTCCCTAATTCCACAGTTTAATCCAAAAAGCATTTATTAAGTGCCTACTGGATGCCAGGCACTCTATTGGGTACCGGGAGCAAAAGACCATAGCAAAACAAAAGGAGAACCATGCCTTTTGGTCTCAAATGCCTTCACCCTACTAGTGTGGGTATTCTCAATCCTCTTAAACTTACTTCCTTTCTCCTTCCTTCCTTCCCTCTCTCCCTTCTTCTCTCTCTCTCCCTTCCTTCCTTTTTTCTTCCTTCCTTCCTTCCTTCCTTCCTCCCTCTCTCTTCTTTCCCTCCTTCCCTTCCTTCTCTTTCTTTCTTTCTCTTCCTTCCTTCCTCCTTTCTTCTTTTCTTTTTTCTCTTTCTCTTTTTTCTTTCTTTCTCTTTCTTTTTCTTCCTTTCTTCCTTCCATTCTCCTTCTCTCTCTCTCTTTTGCTCTCTCTCTCTTTCTCCCTCTCCCTCCCTTTCTCTTTCCCTCCCTTCCTCCTTGCCTGCTTTCTTTCTTTTTCTTGTGTTCCTTCTTTTCTTTGTTTCTTTCTTATTTCTTTCTTTTCTTAGAGCTAAATTCTTCATCTCTGTCCATTTCCCACAGCTCCTTAAAGCCTAGCAGTGTTCTCTTAGGCTCTTGGGACATGGGGCGATACCAGTTGGCATGGCTAGTTTAAATACTTGTAAGTTAGTAAATCAAATTCAATCAGTGGTAACAGCCAGAATCAGAGACCAAGTGTTCCAAGCATGATTCTGTAAGCCCCTGACTGGGAGACTTTGCAGAGATCACTGAAAATCCCTGAGTTTCAAGCCGTGTTCCAAGAACCTGGCACGTTCATCAATCCCTCTTACAGCTGTACCCTTTGGTCCGATTGATCAATGCCATGCATCTGGGCAGCAGGGAGTCGTTTCTCTGGGCCAACATTTCTAGGCAGTTCTGCTGGTCATGCCTCTTCAGCGAAGGGCTGTGTTGATTGGACAACTCATGTTCAGAAAGGTCAGAGAGCCATCCTGCTATGACGTGCAGAAATATGGTCACATTCCCCTCTTCTTTGAAAATGAAGTAGGGAGAATCTCAAATAGATAAGTCAGCCCTCACGTCAGTAATAGTGTTACTTTGGTACCAGAGAAAAACTACCTTCACAAGCTGGTCCCTACCTACTTTTCTAACCTTATTATACATGACTTCCCTTCCCTTCCTTTGGTATTAACCAAACTGGCCTTCTGGCTAATCCTTACACACAGTTTCCCACCTCCATGTTTTTGTCTGGGCAGTCCCTTCATGGCTAGTATACAGTCCTTCTTCACCCTCTGCCTCTTAGAATCCTTGGGTTTACTCCAAACTTAGCTGAAGTGCCATGTCCTACCTGAACCCTGTCCTAATATCCCAGGTTCTAACATCCTCCATAGAAACCTACCTTATGTTTATTTTATATGTGATATTATAAATACATCGATGTGTTATTTGTATGAGCAGACTTGTTTCCGCCCCCACCAGCCCCACCCCCTGCCATCAATCAGCTTCTCAAAGACAGGGACCGCTTTGTCTTTGTCTCCTCGGCACTTAGCACAGTGTCTGGTACACAGTAGGTGCCTAATAAGTGCTTGGTGATGAGTCAAATGAAGCGTCCTGGAGTTGCCTCTGAGAAGCGGCTCCTTTGTGCCTATTTTGTATGGGAGAAGGCTGTTTTTGATGTCTCAAAGGCAGAATCTTATTAGTCTGGTATATCACATTTTGATCTTCGCCAGCACACTCAGGCAGGCTGCCTATCTCGGCATCTAAGGCGAATCTCAGCAAAGGAAATTGAAGACGTTACCAATAACCAGGAGTGTCCCTGCAGCAACCTAAGTGAAAGATCTTCAAAACTTTGCCATCTGCAAGAGCTGGCTTTTAACCCCACCGTGGCTGCTGGGATTATTTGGCCCCCAGGGAGCCATTCTCCTCCCCTCTCCTCTAAAAACAGGTCCAGAGACATGGAGCCAGGGCAGCAAGGAGTCAGGCCTGCTGGCCACCTTCGCTTTAACATTTCTGGACAAGCAGCCCTTGACTTGGCAGCCCCTGACAGATCCTGCAGACCTTTCTGTGTTGAATCATGGATCAGAGATCATAGAATCATGCATGTAGAGCTGGGGGGGAGGGGATTTTAAAGGCCTTCAAGTCTAGCCCCCTTCTTTTATAGATTAGGAAAGAGAAGCTGTGACCAGCCTAGGGTCACCTACCTAGGGAGTATTTGAAGTAGGATTTGAATCCAGATCTCTCCTGCCTCCAAACCTAGCTCTCCCTCTACACTGATACCTAGCCGTCTCAGCAGGGGGTAAATTGAATTCAACTTGAGAAATATTACTGCCTTACTGTGTATGTGTGAGGTAGAAAGGCAGGAGTGTCTGGAGACCCGAGGATGGGGTCAGGAAGATGTGTGTTCAGATATCACCTCTGATCCTTACTAGCTGTGAGACCCTGGGTGAGTCCCTCACCTGGTGTGGCCTTAAGCCACTCCCTCAAACTTAATTCTAGTTAGGAAGTTCCTAGGAACTGGGGACATGAACACAAAAATCCAACTGCCTGCACCCTCAAAAGACTCTACTGGAGGGAAACAAGATGTACAGAGACAAGTGCATACCAGGTATATGGTGAATACTGACAACTGGGTGGGCCAGGGAGGGAAGGCTTTCCCAGAGGAAGCGGCACTTCGAAGTGATCCTTGAAGGCTAAAGAGCCATAGGGAAGTCAAAATGAGGGCAAAGATACAAGCAAGATCGCCCGGGGGTCCTGTGTTGGCCCTCACTGGGAATCAGCAGCCAGCCACAACTGTTTGGTGCTCGCTGCCATCAGGGCTGGCCAATCATGTCGGCCCAAATAATAAACTGTAAAGATGTCATTCATCCATCTGTGAAAAAGCTCTTCGAAGGATGAAGAATAAAAATAGCAGGACAGTATGTATTTGTCCTAGGGAACTTTCTTTATGAAGTGCATTTAAAAAATAATAATTGGGAGTTCAATCAATGTGCTTTGGACATATTTTCCCATTTGAACCCTTATGACAATACTGTGAGGGAGGTGTTATTACACCCATTTTACAGATGAAGAAACCGAATCTAGAGGAAGTAAAATGAGTCACTGAGCTAGTAAGGGGAAGAAGGAGGATCTAAACCTGACTGTTTCCAGCTCCAAATCCAGTGCTCTCCCCAAAAACAACAGGGAAAGCTTTCTTTCATAGTCCCAGTGCTTCTAAAAGCCATGCCCAGGTTGGCACCCCCTTAGTCCAAAATGCCTCCCTGCATGGACCCGTAGGAGGCTCTAAATCTCCCGCTGCTAAAACTCAGGTAACCTTGGGAAGGGAAAACAAGTCCTCCCTGGATTAATGGTTTTAAGACTGAAAATCCATCGCCCGCCTGGGCAGGAACACTGCAGTGGAGAAATTCTCATGTGTCATAAGTGAGGAAAGACTAGTCCCCAACTTTTAAGCAAGTTGTTGTTAAACCGGCCTCACTTTGGAGGGGGAACAAAACAGACTAAACAAGAAATAAGCTGGCCCGTCATTCACTAGCGTCCTACTCTTCTCCCTAGCCATTACGAATGATTAATATTTATACAGAAGCCTTTGTAACCTAATTTCCTGTTTTGCCGAGCACATACTGTTACCTCACTGCAGCTGGTTGCTATAGAGATGGCGGTTACAGGATTCAGAGGTAGAAAAGCAAAATGGGACATTTTGCGTTCAGGCACCTGGGAAGAGACAGAAATGAATTTGGAGACCACCAAGCCTGGCTGTGGGTGGAGGGGGCTTCTATATTTTCACTGAGGCTTGGGAACTGAGCCAGCCCCGAGAAAAGGGGGGCCAAGGCTTTTGCATTTGGTTCTGATGGGAAGCCATAGGAGAGAGGAGAAAGAATATCACTCATCTAAGGCAGTGATATCATGCTAGGAAGGACCCAGATTCATAAGATGATTCACTCACAAATTTCAAGGAATGGTCCAACTCCTTCATTTTACAGAAAAAGAAACTGAGGCACAAAGAGTTTGCTTTATTTGTCCAAGGTCACAAGGCTCTCAGACTCCACATTAGATACCTGCTTCACTGCCTCATATATTACAAGGTTCTTTTTACATTTGAGAAAAGCAAGAGTAGCAGAGATGTGGACTCCACCTTGCCTCTGCCACTAAATCACCACGTGACAAGACATTCCCCTCTCCAATTTCTAAGGTTCCTACCAGTTGTGATGTTCCAGTTTGGACAAACTAACTGGTTAATGGTGGGACAACTAGGTGACCCAATTATATCCCAGGGAGTTTGATAGCTATTGAAATGGGAGGTAGAAGAAAATGTTTATCTACTGACATCACGAAGAATAGAATCCTACAGAATTCTTAGATATCATTGAATCCTATCCATTAATTTGACAGAGGAACAGAGGCCCAGAACCTAAGCAATCAAAAAACAAGTAAAAGAGCTACACCAGGAAGGCAACCAGGTTTTCTAAGTCTAAGCATCCATTCTACTTGGGGGAGGAAGAAGGAAACAAATATTAGGCAACTACTATATGCCAGGAACTGAGCTGAGAATTTTCCTTTTTTTTTTTTTTCCTGAGGCAATTGGGGTTAAGTGACTTGCCCAGGGTCACACAGCTAGGAAGTGTTAAGTGTCTGAGGCCAGATTTGAATTCAGATCCTCCTGACTTCAGGGCTGGTGCTCTATCCACTCTGCCACTTAGCTGCCCCAGAGCTGGGAATTTTCCAACATTACTTATTTGATTCATGCAAGAAAGGCCCCCTGAGTGTTCTAGGATAAAATCAAAACTTCTATAGTTGGGACTTAATGCAAGCCCTTTCCAGTCTGACCTCAACTAACTTTTCTAGACCACCTGCCACCTATTACTCCAGCTCACAAACCTTGCACTTCTACCACACTGGTGTACCTGGTACGCCTAGTATGTGACATTCAATCTCTTTCTATCACACCTTTCCATGGGCTGTCCCTGGTGGCTCCAGAGCTTCCTTCAGTATTGACCTTAGATGCCACTTCTTATGAAAGGTCTGACTAGATTCTCCCTAGTTGTAAATGCCTTTGAATTTACTGTATATTAATGTATATATATTTTTTTTATTAATGAGAGGCAATGTTAGGTAGTAGAGGTACAGAAAGAGAATTGGCTTCGAAGTCAGAAAGTCCAGTACCACCTCTGACACATTCAGGCTGTGTGAGCCTGAGCATGGCATTCAACATCTCATTTCTCTCATCAACTCCCTAAAAGTCCATATTATAGAGAGTTTTCTCACCTGGGAGTTCCCTATACCAACAAAATTTCAGGTCCAGTTCAGTTACGCAGCTGTGGACATGATGTTTTGCCCCCAGCAAAACATACTCTTTGAAAATAAAGATTGCTTTTTGTCTGTTCCTAGAACAGTGCCCGACACATAGTAGGTATTTAACAAATGCTTATTAACTTGAATATATAGTATGGCAAAAAGGGCACAGACTCGAGTCAGTGGACCTGAATTTAAATCTTGCTTCTGATGGTCTTTATCTGTGTGCCTTCCCCTGGACTTCTATTTCCTCATCTGTAAAATGAGTCCCCTTCTTGCTCCATAGCCCTGACTCGGTGACGTGAATTGAACCATGATTATGTGTGATAGAGCTGCTTCCAGGCCTTCACTCAGTCACTGTGAAAATACACATTTGACTCACGTGACTCTTGGGCTAATCTTCGCTTGGCCATTGATATCTCTGATTAGGAGGTGCAAAAGCTGAGACACCGACTCACCTGGGGAGCAAGGGGATAGAAATGATGTTCAAAGTTATAATGATATAGTCTCAAAGCAGGAAGACACTCTCCTTCCCTGCCTCAGAAGGGGACTATTGTAAACAGCTGTCCAGGCTCAGAGAACCTTCAGAGTGTTTTATAAAGAAATTTAAACCAACTGTTTGACCACACTTCTCGTCCACTCAGGGAGCACTGTAGGCCTTAGGAGCAGTGTGACCTTAGGCAAGTCATTTAATCTCTGTTCACCTCAATTTCTTCATCTATAAAATGGGGATACTAATAGCATCTACCTCCCAGGGTGGTTGTGAGAATAAAAGGAGTTAATATTTGTAAATAATTCTACAGATCTTAAAACACCATATAACTGCTAGCTAAAATTAAAAATCTGCCCATTGGTTCATACCTGCTGATAAGGCTGCCTTGTGCCTGGAAGGCCAAGCAGGACTTTTTCATTGTTTGCTTTCTGTTTTCCAAAGTGACAATCTCTTCCTCTTCTAGTACCCTATCCATGTGGAAGAGTTTCAATTCCTGTTAGGAAATTGACCCGCGCTGAAAACATCTTCGAGGATATGGACATTGTAAACTCTACTGAGGAGGAAGAGGTTCCAGATGCGGTCACACAAATCATTCCCCTACATAAAGAAGTAATTCGAATTGTTGGTGGAGAAGATGCCAGAAAGGGGCAGATTCCTTGGCAGGTACTGTACGCAGAGTATATCTGACCTAACACAAGAGACCCTAGTGGACACACCTTAGAAAGAGATGCTAATTTGAGGGATGTTACTTATGGCTTCCTTGTTTTAAAACATCTTCCCCAATGATGTACAAATCTTCCATCATAAGAAATTCATTCTTTTGGATGCTGATGGCTTTCAGGAGGTGAGTAACGTGCTTCATCATAGATCCTCTGGAGAGCAGAAATCTTAAGTCTTTCAAAGTTGTTTTTCTTTACGCTGTTGTTGTCATTGGGTGGTTGTTCTCTTACTTGGTTCAGGATTCTTTGAATTTATTTATTTTGTCATTGTTTATGGCATATTAATATTCCATTACTTTCATATACCGTAATTTGTTCAATCACTCCTCAATTTCTAAGAGGCAATTGAGGACAGCTCCCTAAGATTCTACTTCTTTGGCTTTCGTTTTTCCTCCTTTTAATCTTCCCTTCAGGATCAGGAAATATGGTTTGCTTGTGACTAATCTTGGTCTCATTCTCCCTCTTAGCCTACATGAGCCTATCTCTTTTGCCTTTTTTTATAGCATTTCAAGATTTCTGTTTGCTTGCTTTTGTTGGAAGCTAACAGGTCTTGTATTACCTTGACTCTAAGGACTTGCTTCTTTGGGGATGCTTGGAGTTTTATTTCCTTGATGTTAGAGCTCTGAATTTCACCTTTAATATTCCCGAGGCTGTTAGTTTTAGGGTACTCTTCAGGAGATGATTGGTAGATTCTTGGTTTAGGAAGGACATCGAAAAGCTAGAGGGTCCAGAAAAGGACTAGTTTGGTAAAGAACCTTGAGGACATGAAATATGAAGATAAGCCAAAGGAACTAGGTATGTTCAGCTTACAGAGAAAAAAAGGCTGGGAGTAGGGCGGGGCAGCAGCAATAACTCTAGTCAAGTTTTTGACAAGTAGAAGTTTCTTTTGCTTGGCCCTGAAGGGAGAACCATGAGCAATGGGTGGAAACTGGCAAAGAGGCCAGATTGGGGCTATATGTCAAGAAAAGCTTGTTAATGATTAGAATTGTTCAAGAGCAGTATGTTACACATAGGGTTCCTTCATGAGCGGCTTGGCCTAGCTACCTGATAAGGTCCCTTCCATCTGTCAAATACTTTGATTTCTGGGATCTCCACCTGACAAAGGAGAAAGTCACACTCAGCTTGGGGAAATAATTTGGAAGATTTCACATATGTAGTATAACAACACAGGATTCGCAACCCAGGTCTTCTGGTTATAAATACAGGGTGCTCTTCGCTACATCATTCTGTATGTAGGGTAAATGGAGGTGTACGTGTTTGTGTTGCTATCTGCTTTTTTCTCCTTTTTGTGACTTAATTGGCTATCCAGGAAGAAAAATAGCCTTTTCCTTTGGATTCTTATATCAATCTTACTACAGATACAGCTTTGTATCTAGAAAAATAGTCCTTAACAAGTTGAGATGTGTTTGTTCCCATGACCACCTTTGACCACGAGGGTTATTCACATTCTCCAATAGATCTTTCATTCATTGATCCAGTGATTCATCCATTCACCAAATAGCTATTCCATATCTTCTATGTGTAAAGAACCAGATACTCTCCATGTTGAGTTAGAGGGACATGAAAACATCTTCAAGAAGGTAAAGGGTACTAAGCATACTTCTATAAGCAAAGGAAAAGGGGGAAAGTTGGAAGGAGTCTTACCATTGCCAGAAGCGAGTCCTCGTCCATTTGGATTCTTCTGAGAAGCCAAGAGCAGATCCACAAGGCTTCGAGGTTTTCCAGTGGTTAGGGGCCCATCCCTGACTGTCTTCATGTGCCACCAGAACCCTGGTTCATTCTTTGTGCTACCAAGAAAATCTTCCCATCTCTTAGCCCCTGCCCCTGCCATTCTTCCAACCAGAGTCAGAGAACAAAGGTTGAGAACTGGAACAGACATTAGAGGTCATTGACTCTAACCTCTTTATATAGCAAATGATGAAACTGAGACCAGAGAAGTTAAGGGACTTGCCCAGTGTCACACAGCTAATAAGCATCTGAGGATGGATTAGAATTCAGGTCTCCCTGACTCTGAGTCATTTTCTATTAACTGCACCTACTGACCAACAACTTGGAGTCGTCCATTGGATATGGAGGTTGACAGAGAGGGAAGAGTAGAACATATCTCCTTTCCTCTGGTAACAACCGTTTGATGGTCCTCAAAGATCCAATTGCACTGTACAATAAGGCATCTCTTCCTACTGACTTTACTTGACTGTTACTTCAGCCAGCCAGGGACAGTGCTAAACCCTGAGGATACAAAGAAAGGCTAGAGACAGTCTTTGCCCTCAAGGAGTTTATAGTCTAATCCTTTGGACATTTGCTGCTTCACCCAGTAGAATGTAAGCTCTCAGAGGTCAAGGACTGTTTCAATTTTGGTTTTGTAATACTGGTATATAGTACAGAGCCTGACACACTGTAGGAGCTCATTAGAGATTTGTTGGGTTTCATTTATCACCAGAAAAAAAGCCAGGGAGGAAGAGAAAAGAAAGGAAAAGAAAGGAAGGAAGGAAGAGGGGGGAAGGAGGCCAACCAACCCCACTGCAAGATTATTAAGCTTCAGTTTGAAAATATTACATTGGTGTATAGACCAAGCAACCCAGGAAATGCAGCTCCCATTTGCTGGTTCAAAAGGACTTAAACTAAGTGCTTCTGAGCCCCAGAGTGACTTGGACCTAGCTGGAACTAATTTTTTCCCAAACACTTTTCCACTGCAGGATGGCTTTCTCATGTCTTGAGAAAGCAGTGGATCTCTTGTCCAAGAACCTATCCTTCCTACAAGGGGCAGACAGCCTGGGCTGCTAACACTGCCCAGAGGACAGCTTTGAGTTTACCTGAAGTAGGATTTTGTTCTAGCTACAGCTCTTCTTCCTCCTGGCCACCATGTTTTCCCACTTTTGTTCTGGAACCTCAATAACCTTGACAAAATGTTCTGATCACGACTACTGCTGCTACTCGCCAAAGACTGCTTCCCACCCCTTCCTGCTGACAGGTAGACAGACATGGAAGGAAATGGGGGAGGGGGAAAGTGGAACTCTCCAAAATACACTCACACTCCCTTCTAGAGTTACATCAGGATACAGTACAAAGAGGGCTTGGGCCAAGAGGACTGGGGTTCCAATCCTAAATCTGACACTATAGACTGGGATACTAGTTGTGAAACTGGGCAAGCCTCTTCCCTCTTGGAGCCTCGGTTTCCTCAACTGTGAAACTGAAGTAATCATATTTGCATTGCCTACTGTACCTCATAAGGCTCCTGAGACAGTAGTTGGCAAAACCACTTCTAAACACTTTTAGAAGGAGTTATCATTCTTTCTTTGCCTCCTAGTTGGAGACAAAAGAAAAAAAGAAGAAAGAAAAAGAAGGGAATAGGTAGAGAACAAGTAGCAAAACCAGAGAGGAAAAGTCTGGAAAGACATACATGAACTGATGCTAAATGAAGTGAGTAGAACTAGGAGAACACTGTATCCAGTAATAGCAAGATTATGTGATGATCAACTGTGATGGACCTGGCTCTTCTCAGCAATGAAGGGACTCAAGGAAATTCTAATAGACTTGGGATGGAGAGAGCCATCTGCATCCAGAGAGAGAAACATGGGGACTGGGTGTTGATCAAAGCATAGGATTTTCACCTTTTTGTTGTTTGCTTGCTTTTTTTTCCTTTCTCATTTTTTCCCCTTTTGATCTGGTTTTTCTTATGCAGCATGGTATTTGTGGAAATACATTTAGAAGAATTGCACATGTTTAACCTATATCAGATTGTTTGCTGTCTTGGGGAAAGAGGGAGAAAAAATTGGAACAGAGTTTTGCAAAGGTGAATGTTGAGAACTATCTTTTCATGAATTTGGGAAAATAAAATACTATTTAAAAAAGAAAGAAATACCAGAGAGTGTGTCAGAAGCTGAGCCAGAAACCTACTGGTTGTCACTGGGATGGCATGACCCAGAGCTGCACACAATCCGTCCAATGGGCTCCAGTGGAACTATCATCTCCCTCAGTCTCGAAGCTGTTCCCTTCGTAATGCAGCCCAATATTGCATTAGCATTTTTGGCAAGCACATCATAATGTTGACTCACACAGAGCCTGCAGTCTGCTAACACCCCTAAATCTTTTCTCCTAGGAATGGCTTCTGGTAAGCTGGGCCATTCTGATCCTAGATTTGTGCTCTTGATTTTCTTTTCTTTCTTTTTTTAAAATCTAAGTGCTAGGCTTTACATCTGTCTAAATTGGATTTCATCTTGGGACTTGACCCTTCAAATCCATCAAAATCCCATGGAATATTGAGTCTGTCTTTCAATGTAGTGGTGAGCCCTCCTTACTCTGTGTCATTGCAAATATAATAACAGTATCTTCGATGTCTTTATGTAAGAGGCTGATATTAAGTGCCTCCTGGTGAAGCACTGAATTTCCTGGATTTCCCAATTGTTAGGACTTGCTCCATCCCCAGCAAAATTATTTTGCATTCAAATGTATATATTTTGTTTTGACTTAATATATAAAAATGATTTCCCTAGAGAACAGGGATTGTTTCATTTTTGCTTTTGTGTCCCCAAGACTTAGGAAAGGGGCATGATACACAGCAGGTGCTTCCTTAGTGATTGTTCCTAGGGTTCACAGAAACATGGAGCCAGTAAGGAGAACAGTGAGGACTTCAATGTGGGCATCCAGGTGAGTAGAACAGGAAAGGGAGAGAAAGCACTAAGGTCGACTTGAAATATGCTAAGAGTGAGATGTTCATAAAAGATCCAAACATCGTGGATCAGAGTCTGAAGGGGCCTTGGAGGTCATCGAGTCCAACCCATACCTGAACAGCAATCCGCTCTGAAGTATGAACAATCAAGGACCACCATACCTTTGCTTGAAGACCTCCAGTGAGGCACCCATCACCTCTTGAGGCAGTCCCTTCCAAGTGTGGATGTCTCTAATAGACAAGAAATCAAACCACAATCTGTTCTCTGCAATCCCTATCCACTGTTCTAGTTCCTGGCAGAGTAAGCCTAATTCCTCCTCCATTAGATACTTGAAGATCATGTTCCCCCTGAGTCTTTCTTTCTCTAGTGTAAGTATTCCCAATACCTTTAAGTGGTCCTTAAGGACTCAGTGTGGTTGTCCTCCTTTGGATATGCTATAACTTGCCAATATCGTGCCTAAAATGTGTCAATCAGAACTAAACATATTACAGATGTTGTTTGAATAGATGTTGTTTGAATAAGAGTGCTATTCCATGGTCTATCTGTTCATCATCTCCCTAGACCTGAACTAGAAAGGTGACAGATGGTGTTTCTCAATGTGGCCAAAGGTGACATTACCATTTTTGTCTGCCATATAAGAATTAATAACAATAATAGCTAGCATGTATGAAAATGCTTTAAGGTTTGCAAAGCATTTTACATGTTATCTCATTTGATCTTCACAACAATAATTGACTTGTAATGAGATTGTAGCCTACTAAAAACTCAAAATATTTTTCAGACTAAATGCTATCTAATTATGACTTCCCCTACCCTTTACCTGTGGAGTTGGCTTTTTCTTTTTTTTGTCTCTATCTTTATTTAGTATTTTATTTCTCCCCAGTTACATGTAAAAATAACTTTTAATATTCGTTTTTAACGCTTTGAGTTCCAGATTCTCTCCCTCCCTCCCTCCCTTCCTACCCTACCACCATTGAGAACGCAAACAATTCAATATAGGTTATACATGTGTAGTCGTGTGAAACATTTCCATAATAGTCATATTGTGAAAGAAAACATTAAAAAAAACCCTCAAGAAAAATAAAGAAAGCCTGCTTCAATCTGTACTCAAAGACAATCAGTTCTTTCTCTGGGTATGGAAAGCATTTTTTATCCTAAGCCCTTCAGAGTAGTCTTGGAAGATTGTGTTGCTGAGAA
>JAJPUD010031568.1:0-12030 GCA_023553655.1 Myrmecobius fasciatus | reverse complement strand
TTATGGAATATTATTGTTCTGTAAGAAATGACCAGCAAGATGATTTCAGAGAGGCCTGGAGAGACTTACATGAACTGATGCTGAGTGAAATGAGCAGAAACAGGAGATCATTATACACGGCAACAACAGTACTATATGATGATCAACTCTGATGGACATGGCTCTCTTCAACAATGAAATGTTTCAAACCACCTCCAATTGTTCACTGAAGAAAGCCATATACACCCAGAGAGAGGGATGTGAAATGTGGACCACAACATAATATTCTCATACTCCTTGATTGATGTTTGCCTACATTGTGTTTCCTTTATCTGATATATCGTTTGTGTAGATAAGATTTTTCTTGCACAATAATGATAAGTTTGGAAATATGTATACATATATTCGATTTGCCAATATTTTAACATAATTAACATGTAGTGGATATCCTGCCATCTAGGGAAGGTGTGGGGAAGTTGGGGGGAAAAATTTGTAATGGAAAGCTATGTAAGGGTTATTGTTGAAGAATTACCCACACATATGTTATGCAAATAAAATAAAATTAAAAAAAAAGAATGAATGGGTGAAAGAGCAAATCATAGACAAAATCAATAATTACATTCAGGAGAATGACATTAATGAGAAAACATACCACAATTAGTGGGATATGGCCAAAGCAGTTATAAGGGGCAATTTTACATTTCTAGATGCTTACTTGCATAAAACAGAGAAAGAGAAGATCAATGAATTGGGATTACTATTAAAAAAATTGAAAAAGAGCAAATTATAAATGTCAAATAAATACCAAATTGGAAATTCTGAAAATAAAAGGGGAGATTAATAAAATTGAAAATAAGAAAACTATTGAATTAATAAATAAAACTAAGTTTGGTTTTATGAAAAATACAAACAAAGTAGGTAAGATTAATTTGATTAGAAAAAGGAAAGAGGAAAAGGAAACTGATAGGCTCAAAAATGATAAGGGAGAACTTTCTTCAAATGAAGAGGAAATTAGTGCAATAATTAGGAGTTACTTTGCCCAACTTTATGCCAATAAATTTGATAATCTAAATGAAATGGAGGAATATCTACAAAAATATGGACTGCCCTGGTTAAGAGAAGAGTAAATAAATTATTTAAATAGCACCATTTTAGAAAAAGAAATAGAACAACTATTAATCAATTCCCTAAAAAAATCTCCAGGGCCAGATGGATTTACATGTGAATGCTACCAAACATTCAAAGAACAATTAACTCCAATACTATATAAAGTGTTTGAACAAATAGGGAAAAAGGTGTACCACCAAATTCTTTCTATGATACAGATATGGTGCTGATAGAAAAACCATGTAGCCTGAAAACAGAGAAAGAAAACTATACTCCAATTTTCCTAATGAATATTGATGGAAAAATTTTAAATAAGAAATTAGCAATGAGATTACAGAAAGTCATGCCCAGGATAATACACTATAACCAAGTAAGATTTATACCAGGAATGCATGACAGGTTCAATATTAGGAAAACTGTTTGCATAATCAATTATGTTAATAACCAAACTAACAAAAATCATATGATTATCTCAACAGATGCAGAAAAAGCATTTGATAAAATCAAACAACCATTCCCATTAAAAACACTCAGAGTATAGAGATGAACAGACTTTTCCTTAAAATGATCAGTAGCATCTATTTAAAACCATCAGCAAGCATCATATGTAAGGGGACAAACAAGAACCATTCTCAATAAGATCAAGTGTGAAACAAGGCTGTCCAAATATCATTACTATTCAACATTGTATTAGAAATTTTAGCTTTGGCAATAAAAAAAGAAAAAGAAATTAAAGGAATTAAAGTAGTTCTTGAAGAAATCATATTATCACTCTTTGCAGATGATATGATGGTATACTTAAAGAACCTTAGAGTCTCAAAAAAAAAAGAAAAAAAAAACTACTAGAAATAATTCCCAACTTTGGCAAAGTTGCAGGATACAAGATAAATCCACATAAATCATCAACATTTTTACATATTACCAACAAAGTTCAGCAGCAAGATATACAAAAAGAAATTCCATTCAAAATAACTGTCAATAGTAAAAATATTTGTGAATCTATCTGCAAAGGGAAAGTTAGGAACTTTAGGAACAAGACAACAAAACAATTTCCACACAAATAAAGTCAGACCTAATCAGTTGTAAAAATATCAACTGTTCATGGATAGGCCAAGAGAATATAATAAAACTGATAATACTAACAAAATTAATCTATTTATTTAGTGCCATACCAAATTACCAAGAAACTATTTTGTACATTTAGAAAAAATAGTAGCAAACTTCATCTGGAAGAAGGAAAGTTCAAGAATTTCAAGGGAATTAATGAAAAAGAAAATGCTGATGAAAGTAGTCTAGTTGTGCCAGATCTAAAACTATATTATAAATCTGTGGTCATCAGAACCGTTTGGTGCTGGCTAAAAATTAGAGTAGTCAATAAGTGGAATATAATAAAATCAAAGGACAAAATAGGCAATAACTATAGCAATCTAGTATTTGACAAACCCAAACACCCCAACTTTTGGGATAAGAACTCATTGTTTGACAAAAATCTGCTGGGAAAATTGGAAACTAATATGGAAGAAATTAGAGCTTGATCCACACCTAACAGTACATACCAAGGTAAGATCTAAATGGGTTCACGATTTATGTATAATGTGTGATATTATAAGCAAATTAGAGTAACATAGGATAGTTTACCTCTCAAGACTGTGGAGAAGGAAGGAATTTGTGTTTAAAGAAGAACTGGAATTTTTAATTGAATATCAGATAGATAATTTTGACTATATTAAGTTAAAAAGCTTTTGTCCAAACAAAACTAATGCAGACAATATTAAGAGGAAAGCAATAAATTAGGAAATCATCTTTACATTTAAGAGTTTCGATAAAAGCCTCATTTCTAAAATACATAGAGAATTGACTCATATTTATGAGAATTCAAGTCACTCTCCAATTGATAAATGGTCAAAGGATATGAATAGACAATTTTCAGATGATGAAATTAAAACTATTTGTAGTCATTTGAAAAGGTGCTGCAAATCACTATTGATCAGAGAAATGCAAATTAAGACAGCTCTGAGATACCACTACAGACCTGTCAGATTGATTAGATGACAGGAAAAGATAATGAGGAATGTTGGAGGGGATGTGGGAAAACTAGAACTGTGAATGGATACAACCATTCTGGAGAGTAATTTGAAACTATGCTCAAAAAGTTATCAAACTGTGCATACTCTTTGACCCAGAAGTAGTTCTACTTGGCCCATATTCCAAAGAGATCTTAAAGGAGGGAAATGTTTGTGGCAGCCCTTTTTGTAGTGGCTAGAAACTGGAAACTGAATGAATTCCCATCAGTTTGAGAATTGCTGAATAAATTATGGTATATGAATGTCATGAAATATTATTTTTCTGTAAGAAACAACCAGCAGGATGATTTCAGAGAAGCCAGGAGAAACTTGCATGATTGATTCTAAGTGAAATGAGCAGAACCAGGAGATCATTACATACGGCAACAACAAGACTATACAATGATCAATTCTGATGGACATGGCCTTCTTCAACAATGAGATGTTTCAAAGCATTCAAATTGTTCAGTCTTGAAGAAAGCTAGCTACACCCAGGGAGAGGGCTGTTGGCTCTGAATGTGGATGACCACATATCATTTTCATGCTTTCTGTTGATGTTTGCTTGCATTTTGCTTTCCTTCTCAGTTTTTTTTCTTGTAGATCCAATTTTTCTTGTACAACAAGATAACTGTATAAATACGTATACATATATTGGATTTGTCAAATATTTTAACATAGTTAATGTGTATTAGACTACCTTCCATCTAGTGGAGGGGATGGGAGGAAGGATAGAAAAATTTGGAACAGAAGGTTTTGCAATGGTCATTGTTAAAAAAATTACACATGCATACGTTGGGAAATGAAAAAGTTTAATAAAAAAATAAAGTTCCATCGTTGTCCTTTTCATATTTTAATTCTTCTAATTTGTGTTTTTATTGTTGTTCCTCTCCTCTTTTCCCCTCCACCTTCCCTCTCCCCCCTTCCCCTTCCCCCTCTTGCTCTCCCTTTCTCTCCCCCTCCTCCTTCTCTTCTTTCTACTCCTTCACCTTCCCTCCTCTTATTTCTCCTCCTTCTTTCCCCCCCATCCTTTCCTTCTTTTCCTTCTCTTTCTCTTCCTCTTCCACTTCCTCCTCCTCCTATCCTCTCTTCCTTTTTTGTAAGAGTTGATCAAATAATAACTGATAGCAATAACATGTATATACATATATGGTAATAATCAACTTATATTTTTACTGGTTCCATTCTATTTCATTTAGTATAGAGCTTATATTTTTTCATATTTGTCATTTTATGATGCTATAATATCCAATTACATTAATATACTATTACTTATTCAACATTTTTCTAGTTTTTCCACATATAGATTGTTTCCAAGTAGTATTTTAAAATTCCTGTAGATATTATACCAAAATATGCTATAAATATTTTATACATTTATATTTTTTCTTCCCCTTTTAAAAAAATCTAGTCTAAATGATATGACAGCATGCATATTTCTATTTTTTGATGTGAAAAGTTTAAAAAAATATAACCCACTAATAATGTATGAGATTCTTTTTTTTTCACTGAACTCTTTCCTGGATTCACACTAAAACTTTATGCAGAAAAAAAAATCACTGTACTTTAGAATATTGTACCCTGTGTAGCTGAATAGGTTTTTAACTTACAATCCACAAAGTATTAAAATAATTCATCTGTGGATTTCTAAAGGTAAAGTCAAGAAGGCAGAGAAAAGTTAGGAATCCAACTCTCTCAGTTTCCCTTGAAAATCATCCAATCTCTGAACTGAGTCTGGCAGAAGGAAATCATTTTTCAGCTCAAGATAGGCTGGGAAAATTTTGAGAAAGTTCATTTTCATTGCAGAGAAAAGGATGTTCAGCCCAGATCAGACAGAATCTGGAAAGGCCAGTGAAGTATTAATCCCAGCTAATCAGCAGTTAAGACCCTCCGTCCCAGCTCAGTAGAACAGCAAATCAGTAGGGTAGCTTCCAATCACAGCTTATAAGCTAAACTCTGGGAAATCAGGCTGTTTCCTGAAAAGAGTAAGCAAAGCTTCCCCTGAAAACAGAAGAGGTTGCTGTGATCAAAGCCAAGGCTCAGAAATGCACAAATACTTTGGGATAGCACTTTCTGAACCCCAGGAGAAGAGCTCAACAATAAAAGTAAGAAAAAAGAGAAAATAACAAAAGAAAAAGAAATATGAGCAAGAAGCAGAAAAGAGACTTGAACACATAATGCTACTATGGTGACACAAAAAGAAAATACAAACTCAGACAAGGACAGAATGTCCACAGAAGAAATCCCAAAAATTAATATGAATTGGTCTCAAGTCAAAAGCAGCTTCTTGGAAGTGATCATAAAAGATTTTGAAAGGCAAATAAGAGAAGTAGAAGAAAAAATGGAAAAAGGAAATGAGAAATATGCACAAAAGAGTAAACATCTTGGAAAAGGAAGGGAAAAGTTGTCTAAAGAAAAAAAAAACTCCTAAAACAGTAGAATTAATTGATGGAAATAGATCTACAAAAGACAACTCAAGAAAATCAAACATGGGAGGCAGAGCCACGATGGCAAACTGCAGACATCATTCTCTGTGAGCTCCTGAGACCTGCCCTCAGACCCAGACAAATTGAGCCTCTGAACTGGTTCTGGAAAGAGGGCTCCACCAAACACTTGGGCTACAATGCACTTCTATCAAAAATCTACTTTCAAAAAACTCTGGAGAAGGTCATTATCAGGGGAACTGGCAGCTGGCCACGATCAGACTCCAGCCCACAGCTGGGGCTATCACACTGAAAATAAAGGGGAAAGGAGGCAAAATAAAGTAAAAAAAAAGGAGATAAAAATAAGGCAAAATCTCATAAAGATACATAGAAGATTTGATATAATTGAGGGAAAGAAGGGAGGGCGATGAATATTATGTAAACCTTGCTCTCATTAGATTGGGCTCTAAGAGAATATCAGACACATTTGGCTTCAGAGAAAGACCTGACCCTCCTTGTGGGAAGGTGGGAGGGAAAGGAGGAAAGGAAAGGTATAGACTAATAGAAGGATTAGGAGAAAGGTGTAAAGGGGACGGAGTGGTTCTAAAAGGGGGGAGGAATGTTGGAGGTAGTTGGTCATCAAAATAAAGTACTGGGGAGGGAGGAAGGGAGAGAGGGGAAAGAGAAGAGAAAATCATAACTCTGGATAAATAAGATGGCAGGAAATACAGATATAATTATTTTATCTGTGAATGTGCACGGGATGAACTCTCCCATAAAACAGAAGCAGGTAGCAGACTGGATTAAAAGCCAGAATCCTACAATATGTTATTTACAAGAAACATATCTAAAACATAGAGATACATACAGAGTGAAGGTAAAGAGCTGGAGCAGAATCTTTTATGCTTCAGGTAAACAAAGAAGGGCAGGGGTAGCAATCCTTATCTCTGATCAAGTAAAAACAAAAATAGATCTAATTAAAAGAGATAAGAAAGGAAACTATATTTTACTAAAGGGTACCATAGACAATGAAGTGGTATCAATACTAAACATGTATGCACCAAGTGGTATAGCATCCAAATTCCTAGAGGAGAAACTAACAGAGATGCAAGGAGAAATAGACAGTAAAACTATACTATTAGGGGATCTCAACCTTGCTCTTACAGAATTAGATAAATCAAATCACAAAATAAATAAGAAAGAAGTTAGGGAGGTAAACAAAAGGCTAGAAGAAATTGAATGGTGATAGAAGGGAGTATACTTTTTTCTCAGGGGTTCATGGAACTTATATGAAAATCGATCATGTGTTACGGCATAAAAACCTAAAACTCAAATGCAGAAAAACAGAAATAGTAAATGCATCCTTCTCAGATCATGATGCAATAGAACTCACATGTAATATAAGGCCAGGAGAAAATAGACCACAAGTTAATTGGAAATTAAATAATCTAAACCTGAAGAATGAATGGGTGGAAGAGCAAATTACAGACACAATCGAAAATTTCATCCAGGAGAATGGCAATAATGAGACAACATACCAAAATTTGTGGGGTACGGCTAAAGCAGTTTTAACAGATAATTTTATATTTCTAAATGCTTACTTGCATAAAACAGAGAAAGAGAAGATCAATGAACTGGGTTTACAAATCAAAAAAAGCTAGAAAAAGACCAAATTAAAAACCCTCAATTAAATATCAAATTGGAAATTCTGAAAATAAAGGGGGAAATTAATAAAATTGAAAATAAGAAAACTATTGAATTAATAAATAAAACTAAGAGTTGGTTTTATGAAAAAAAAAACAACAAAATAAATAAGCCTTTAGTTAATTTGATTAGAAAAAGGAAAGAGGAAAATCAAATTATTAGTCTCAAAAATGATAAGGGAGAATTTTCCTCCAATGAAGAGGATATTAGAGTAATAATTAGGAGTTTCTTTGCCCATCTTCATGCCAATAAATTTGATAATGTAAAGGAAATGGAGGAATATCTATGGAAATAAAGATTGCCAGGGGGCAGAGCCAAGATGGCTGAGTGAAAACGTGACTCTCTGTGTCCTCCACTGATCTTCTCTCAAATCAACAATAAAATAAGCCTTTGAATTGATTTTCAAGTCAACGAATCCAGAAATACTTGGACTTCTAGTTACCTCTGAAGAACTTCATATCAGGTTTGTTTCCCTTTGGCAGAGGAGTAAACAGTTTACTGGGTGCAACAGAGGAGTGAGAGTGGGACTCAGCTCAGTGTGGCAGAAACTCTAAATTCCAATCTCTAAACACCTGGAGTTTATCTGAGGCACTTGGGACACTCTGCCCTGATTGGGGGCAGGTGTTCTGGCAGACTTACTTTGTTTAAGGAGTAATTCAAACTTAGTCCTAGCCCCCATATGCACAGTACCTTAAATTAATTCGAAGAATTGCCACAGGGCAAAGTACCTCAAGCGCCGCTACTCTAGCCTTAAACAGACTTCCACACTGTCTAAAAAAATAAATGAAGAAGTAAAAGAGAGCCCTCACCATAGACAGCTTCTACCAAGAAAAAGAAGGGCAGACCCCAGATCCTGAGGTTCATTTAGACAACACTCCTGAGGAAGTCAGCAAGGACCATCACTGGTCCCCTTTTCAAAAGGCCTTTCTGGAAGATTGCATAAAGAATCTCAAAAGGGAGCTGCAAGATAAATGGGAAAATAAACTGAGATCAGTGCAAGAAGGATACAATATCTTGCAAGAAGGATATGATGCCCTGCAAAGGAGATATGAAAAAGACAACAATTTATTGAAAAATAAAATTAGTGAAGTGGAAAAAGAATTCAGTGAACAAATTGGCCAGTTACAAAAGAAGTTTAAAAAAGTAACTGAAGAAAACAACACTTTAAAAATAAGCATTGAGGGGCAGATAGGTGGCGCAGTGGATAGAGCACCAGCCCTGAAGTCAGGAAGACCTGAGTTCAAATCTGGCCTCAGACACTTAACATTCCCTAGCTGTGTGACCCTGGGCAAGTCACTTAACCTCAAATGCCTCAGCAAAAAGAAAAAAGAAAAAAGAAAAATAAGCATTGAACAAATGCAAGTGAATGACCCAATAAGGCTTCAAGAATCAGTTAAACAATAACAAAAAAAAATGAAAAAATAGAAGAAAATATGAAATATCTCCTAGGAAAAATAACTGACTTGGAAAATAGATCTAGGAGAGACAATCTAAGGATTATTGGACTTCCTGAAAGCTATGATGAAAAAAAGAATCGAAATACTATCTTCCAGGAAATCCTGAAAGAAAATTGGCCTGAGGTTGTAGAATCAGAAGGCAAAATCACCATTGAAAGAATTCATTAATCACCTCCTGAAAGAGACCCCAAAATTAAAACCCCAAAGAATATCATGGCTAAATGTCAGGACTATCGCACCAAGAAAAAGATTCTGCTAGCAGCTAGAAAGAAACAATTCAAATACCAAGGAACAATCATTAGAATTACACACGATCTGTCAGCTTCCACATTGAAGGATCAAAAAGGCCTGGAACCAGATATTCCGAAATGCAAAGAAACTTGGATTACAATCAAGAATAAGCTATCCGTCTAGAATGAGAATTATTCTCCAGGGAAGAAGATGGTCATTTAATGGTATAGGTGAATTTCACCTATTTCTAATGAAAAGACCAGATCTGAACAAAAAAATTCGACATCCAAACACAGAACTCAAGAGAAGCATAAAAAGGTAAAAAGGAAAGGACTCTTGAGAATTTTATTTCTACTATGGGGATACTTAAAGTCTGGGGGTATAATTAACTAGATATTACTTTGATAATATATGAAAGAAAACTAGAGGGGGAAAGGTTATGATACTGGGGAAAAGAAGGAAAAGGTGGTGAAATAAGATTTTTTTTAAAAAGGGGGTAAAAACAAGATAATAACTCATGAAAAGGCAAAGAAAACCTAATATAATTAAGAGAAAGAAGGGAGGGAGATGAGCATTTTGTAAATCTTACTCTCATCAGTTTGAACTCTAAAAGTATATATCAGACATTTGACTTCACAGAGAAACTTGTCTGTTGCTAGAGGGAATTGGGAGGGAAATGAGGAAAAGAAAGGGGTAAACTAATAGAAGGGAAAATAGAAGAATAAGGGGAAATGAGTAAAAAAGGGGGGGAAGCGATCTAAAGGGTGGAGTATTGTTTGGGTGAGGGGGTCACCAAAAGCAAAGTACTGAGAAGGGGGGAATGGAGAAAGGGGAAAGGAAAGGGAAAAACATAACTTGGGTAATTAAGATGGCAGGAAATAAAGAATTAGTTATTCTAACTGTGAATGTGAATGGGATGAATGCTCCCATAAAGTGGAAACAGATAGCAGACTGGATTAAAAACCAGAATCCCACAATATGTTGTCTACAAGAAACACATCTAAAACATAGTGACACATGTAGGATGAAGGTAAAAGGCTGGATCAGAACCTATTATGCTTCAGGTGAACAAATAAAAAAAAAACAGGGATAGAAATCCTTATCTCAGATCAAGTAAAAGCCAAAATAGATCTAATCAAGAGAGATAAGGAAGGAAACTATATTTTATTAAAGGGTACCATAGATAATGTAGCAATATCTGTAGTAAATATATAAGCACCAAGTGAAATAGCATCCAAATTTCTTGGGGAGAAATTAAGAGAGATGGAAGAAGAAATAGACAGCCAAAAAATACTTGTGGGGGATCTCAACCTTGCTCCCTCAGAATTAGATAAATCAAACTACACAATTCTATTCACTAATCACTAAGATTTTTCTTGCACAACAATGATAAGTGTAGAAATATGTATACAAATATTCGATTTGTCAAGTATTTTAACATAATTAACATATAGTGGATATTCTGCCATCTAGGGGACAGGTGAAGAGTAGGTAGGAAAAACTTGTAACAGAAAGCTTTGTAAGGATAATTGTTGAAGAAATACCCATATATATGTTTTGCAAATAAAATAAAAATAAAAAAAAACAAAAAAAAGAGAAAAAAAGAAATCAAACATTAAAAACTGGAACAGGGAAAATAGATGCTCCTGATTTTGTGAAACAACAATAATCAGTCAAAAAAAACTAAAAAAGAATGAAAAAAAACAGAAGAAAATGTATAATAACTTCTTGGAAAAATATTTGACATGGAAAATAGATCCAGAAGAGACTTTTTTTAAATTATTGCCCTACTTGAAGGGCATATCCAAAAAAAGATCCTGGATATTCTGTAAGAGATCATTAAGGAAAAACTAACCCAATATTCTACAATCAGATGGGGATGTACGGATTGAAAGAATCCATTGAACACCTTTGGAAACAGATCCCAGATTTAGATCCCAAATTACAACATTGTTGCTAAACTTTAAAACTATCTTAAGAAGAGAGTCCATTTATCACCTATGACCAACTACAGAAAACATTGTTGTGAAACTCCAAAATTACTATTTCAAGAAAAAATAGTTCAACCTGCCAGAAAAAGCAATTTAATTATCGAGGAGCAACAGTCAGCATTACCCAGCATTTTCAAACTTCTACAATTAAGGATCAGAGGGCAGGAATACCATATTCTGGGAGGTGAAGTACCTAGGGCTAAAATAAAGAATTAACTATCCAGCCAGACTCAACTTTATCTTTTAGGGGAGAAAATGGAGTTTCAATGAAGTAAGAGAATTTCAATCATATCTACAGTTCAACAGAACTAAACAGAAAATTTAATCTACAAACACAGTACCTAAGAGAAGCATAGAAAAGTAAACAGGGGAAACTATATATTATTTAAATATTAAAATGTTTGTATCCCTAAGTGAAAATGATACCTGTAACTCCTCAGAACTGCATGTGTCCCAGGGCAGATAAGTATTGAGTGTGTGATTGTGCATGGAATCTGATATGATGAAAACAAATAAGACATTAAGGGATGGAAAAGGGTCTCTACTTAAAAAAAGAGGAAAGGGGAGGTATAATGAGAATATTTTCTCACATGAAGAGGTGCAAAAGACCTATTACAATTGAGGGAAAGAAGGGATATGGTTGAGCATTGTCTAAAGCTTGCTACAATCAGTTTTGTCTCTAAGAGGGAATAACTTAAGTTTTCAGTTGGGTATAGAAATTTAACTAACTCTATAAAGAAGGAGGAGAAAAAGCAAAAAAAGTTATGGAAATGATAATAGGCAGGGAAAGAGAAAAAAGGTAACAGAAAGGGGGAATGAGGTGATAAAAAGATAAGGTATTGGATAGATTGAGTTAAAAACACTAGTAAGAGAATTGGGACAGGAGATAGCAGATAAGATAGTGGATAGGGTGGCTAAAAACATAGGACAAAGGAGAGAGAGAACAAAATTATATACAGGAAAGAAAATTGGATGAAGGGAAACACAGAACTGGCAATCAAAACTGTGAATGTGAATGGAATGAACTCTCCCATAAAATGGAAGTGATTAGTAGAGTGGAATAAAAATACAGAATTCT
>JAJPUD010031567.1:0-12459 GCA_023553655.1 Myrmecobius fasciatus | reverse complement strand
TAAAATATTTGGGAATCTATCTGCCAAGGAAAAGTCAGAAACTATACCAAATAAATTACAAAACACTTTTCACACAAATAAAATCAGACCTAATCAATTGGAAAAATATTAAGTGCTCATGGGTAGGCAGAGTGAACATAATAAAAATGACAATACTACCCAAACTAATCTACTTATTTAGTGCCATACCAATCAAACTCCCAAGAAATTATTTTACAGATCTAGAAAAAATAGTAGCAAAGTTCATTTGGAAGAACAAAAGGTCAAGGATTTCAAGGGGATTAATGAAAAAAAAAAGGCAGATGAAGGTGGCCTTGCTGTACCAGATCTAAAACTATATTATAAAGCAGCGGTCATCAAAACCGTTTGGTACTGGATAAGAAATAGAGCAGTGGATCAGTGGCACAGGATAGGTTATCAGGACAACCTAGGCATTAACCTTAACAATCTAGTGTTTGATAAACCCAAAGACCACAGCTTTTGGGATAAATACTCTCTATTTGGCAAAAACTGCTGGGAAAATTGGAAACTAGTGTGGAAGAAATTAGGGCTTGACCCATACCTAACACCACATAGCAAGATAAGATCTAAATGGGTTCATGATCTAGATATAAAGAGGGACTTTGTAAGCAAGTTAGAGGAACGTAATATAGTTTATCTCTCAGACCTGTGGAGGTGGAACAAATTTATGTCCAAAGAAGACTTGGAACTCCTAATTGAACACCAGATGGATAATTTTGACTATATTAAGTTAAAAAGTTTCTGTACAAACAAAACACATGCAGACAAGATTAGGAGGGAAGCATCTAATTGGGAAATCATCTTTACATTCAATGGTTCTGATAAAGGCCTCATTTCTAAAATATATAGAGAATTGTCTCATATTTATAAGAATTCAAGCCACTCTTCAATAGATAAATGGTAAAGGGATATGAACAGACAATTTTCAGATGATGAAATTAAAACCATCTCTAGTCATATGAAAAGTTGCTCCAAATCACTATTGATCAGAGAAATGCAAATTAAGACAACTCTGAGATACCACTACACACCTGTCAGATTGGCTAAAATGACAGGAAAAGATAACGATGAATGTTGGAGGGGATGTGGGAGTGCTGGGACACTAATACATTGTTGGTGGAACTGTGAACGGATCCAACCATTCTGGAAAGCAATTTGGAGCTATGCTCAAAAAGTTGTCAAACTGTGCATACCCTTTGACCCAGCATTGTTTCTACTGGGCCTATATCCCAAGGAGATCTTAGAGGAGGGAAAGGGCCCCACATGTGCAAGAATGTTTGTGGCAGCCCTTTTTGTAGTGGCTAGAAACTGGAAACTGAAAGGATGCCCATCAATTGGAGAGTGGCTGAATAAATTATGGTGTATGAATGTTATGGAATATTATTGTTCTGTAAGAAACGACCAGCAGGACGATTTCAGAGAGGCCTGGAGAGACTTGCATGAACTGATGCTGAGTGAAACGAGCAGAACCAGGAGATCATCATACACAGCAACAACAGTATTACGTGATGATCAATTCTGATGGACATGGCTCTCTGCAATAAAGAATTGTCTCAAACCAGTTCCAGTTATTCACTGAAGAAAACCATATACACCCAGAAAGAGGGACATGAAATATGGGCCACAACGTAACATTTTCATGATCTCTATTGACATTTGCTTGCATTGTGTTGCCTTTCTCTGATTCTTTTTTTTTCTTGTAAATAGGATTTTTCTTGCATAACTTCTCAAGCATTTCAACATTATTAACATGTAGTGGACTTCCTGCCATCTGGGGGAGGGGAGGGGACTGGGGGTAAAATTTGTATTGGAAAGCTTTGTAAAGATCAAGGTTGGGGAACTACCCTTACATATGTTATACAAATAAAAAGCTTTAAAAAAAAAAAAGAAGGTTATACTACATGACCAGTAAGGTTCCTTCCTGGTTTAATATTATTAATTAATGATATTTATCATTAATAGTTTTAATATATAATATAACAATATTATATGATTATATATTTTTATTATTCTGACCCATAGAAATAAAACAAGCATCTCTATAATAAAATGGCATAGAAAAAAAGAGGATATGAAACTTCAGGCTTCTTCCAAATTAAAAAAAAAAAAAAAAAAGAAATGACCAATAGGATTTCAGAGAGGATTGGAGAGACTTGCATGAACTGATGCTGAGTGAAATCAGCAGAACCAGGAGAACATTATACAGAGCAACAAGACTATACAATGATCAATTTTGATGGACATGGTTCTCTTCAACAATGATGTGATTCAAACCAGTTGTTCTGCGATGAAGATAGTCATATACATCCAGAGAGAGGCCTGTGGGAACTGAGTGTGAACCACAACACAGCATTTTAACGCTTTCTGTGAATATTTCCATGCATTTTGTTTTCCTTCTTAGGTTTTTTTCTTCTTCTTCTCTTTCTAGATCTGATATTTCTTGTGCAGTGAGATAACTAACTGTATAGATATGTATACATGTATTGTATTTGTCATATAATTTATCGTATTTAGCATGTATTAGATTACCTGTCTTCTAGGAGTGGGGGTGGGGAGAAGGAGGGGAAAAGCTTGGGAAAAAAAGTTTTTGCAAAGGTCAATGTTGAAAAATCACTCATATGTTTTGTAAATTAAAAGCTTTATATTAAAAAAAACGATTAGGAGGGAAGCAATAAATTGGGAAATCACCTTTAAAAAAAAAGAACTTAGTGAAGGGGACAAAGGGTAACAATCCAGTGAAAATTGATCCATTTAGAGAGGGAAAAGGTTTTCTCTTTATAAATGGTAATGATTTAAAATATAAAGCTTCTTTTAACTTTACGAAAACCTAAAAATTCTTCTAAGGACCCCAAAGTAAAAAATTACAAAGCTCAATATAGCCTTGTATTTTGAATGGCTGATAGAAAGATCCTTTCTGATGTGTGAGGCAAAAGATAGTCTCATAAAGAAGGGAGATGAGAGTTTGCAAATGTTTAATTATTTTATAGCTTAGGAAGCTGCATGTTTTCTTGGAATTGTCTGGACAATGCAAGATTTCAATAATTTGGGAGTTAATTTAGCTTTTCTATTTCCTGCCAAACTTCATGTTTCTCAGAACAGGCAAAAATACATCTATTTTGACTGTAATGATGCCAGACATTCTTAACAGCCTATATACGAGACTTGAGAAAAAGTGAACAGGAGAAGGAAGCTTACTTAATTCAAATGAGAACTTAATTAGGAGCTCAATTCTATCAGACTTTTAATACTGCATTCTGTTCTCATTTGTTCCTTTTCTAATAGGAAATAATGGCATGCCAATTGTATATGATTATGAATTGCTATTTATGGAACTGGTTCTTGCCTCTACACTTAATTACATTTTGTTTGTGAGGTTAACATTATATTGCATCTGTAGCACTTAATTGAATCTATTCTTATGTTTCTCCTCTTTCATTAGACCTTAGATTGCTAGCTCTTATCGTAACATGTTTTGATTTTTTGTTCCATTTCCTTATTCTATTTCTAGACCTATTCTCAAGTGCTCCATTATTCTTATTTGATGACTTTAAAGGCATTTGAGGATAGAGGTATAGAAATATTTTTTTCAAGACTTGATGATTTGGTAAACAATGCATTTAATAGCTAAATAAAAATACCACTCTGATAAATTTTCAACTATTGTTTGAGGATCCCCAAGTGGTCTTGCAAGAACTCCTGAGAATTTCTGCACAGAAAACATAATGGTAATGACTTCCTATCAAAGATTCTCTGGGCCTAACTCCAGAGGCATAATATCATTCTATATACCCCAGTGTCTTACATGGGAAAAGGGAAAAATATCTAATATTTGAATAGAATAGTAGGGTTTGGAAACTACTTTACATTTATTATCTCATTTCAGCTTCATAGAAACATTGGGAAGTAGATTCCACAGGTTGTTTTTGTTTTTTGTTTTTAATTTACAGATGAAAATAAAATCCTGAGATTCAGAGACAACTACTTATCTAAGTTCACATTTCCAGTAACTGCTGGAGGAAGGCCTTGAATACAAGTCTTCCTGACTGTATTTTATCCTGACAGCACTTTATCCACTATACAACTTCATGTGACTTTTAACTAAATTGAGATAAAAATTGAAAATTAGAAAACCAACTAAATTTATTCAGTGGGAATTTTCAATATCTATTAACATCTGTACTCAGCTTCAGTACTATTACAATCTGTATCTTGGATTAATGTACTACATTGTTTGGTGAATGTAGAATAACCTCAAATTTCCATGGAAGAGTTAATTTAAATTAATAAAATTTATATAATTGCTTATATTTTATGTTAACTATTGAGTAAATTGAAACCATGCTTCTGCTTTTGTTTAAATACATCAACCAACAAAGTTTCTTATTTTTATTCTTGGCAATCCATCCCCAGTGAATGGTTGATAAAGAATATGTCCTAAATAATGAAGTCTTTAATAAGTTGTCAGTGGAAAGAAAAGAATAGTCATTTGGTATCCTTACAAAAAGAGTATATTTTTCATCAGCTGATAAAAGCTATTTCTTTATAAAACCGTTAAATAATATTCAGAATATTTAGATTGCCCAATAATCTAGGCTATATCTCTGAAATCATCTTTTTTTAAAAAAAGTTTTTCAGATAGATATTTATGTACAAAGTGTAGGAATACACTTATGTGGAGTTTGAGAATAGGAGTTTGTAAGTATACAAATATATATCTACATATGCACATGTATGTATATGTAGCTATTTGTGCCTATATCAGAAAGATAAAAGATATTTTATTAAAAAAAAAACTTAAGACATTGTGTCATAAAGAAAGTTTGGTGGATCAATATATGTAAGAGGAGCAGCTTTTTTCTATAACATTAAATAAGAACATGAAAATTCATTTTTGATAGTGTGTGTGTGTAAGATATGACTCATTGTGTCTGAAATACGATTATAGCAATATATCAATGAGAATAACAGAAACCCAGATGACTAGTATTTGCCTAAGAACCTTTGTGCCCTACATGAATCTTTGATGCACCTGGTCCTGCCACTCTGTTCTTAGAATCACTAATAATTAAGTACCAGATCCTCAATTTCTTCCCTAAGTAAGGCCATGGTTGACAAAAATTGACCATAGAATGAAACAGTATATCATCAACAGTTTCATGATTTACCATGCCAACAAGGACAGCCTTGATATCTTAAGTACTCTTACAGAGTAACCAATTTGCTTTAATAGTTATCTGGGTTCAAGGCTATTGGTGGTAAGTATCATATTGGGGAGAGAAATTGAAATAGAATCCCTTTGCACATAGCCCAAATCATTTTGAGGTATCAGTTGGAAAATATGGCTAATACATCAGAAAGGTGCCAAACAAAATGCTCCAAGCTAGACCCTCTTCTCTCTATATATTTTCTTTTGTGGTGATCTTATCAGCTACAATAGGTTCAACTATATAAGGTATATTTAAACTTTTCTTGTGTCATAGTGTGCTTTGGAAATCTGGTGAGTCTGGTAAAGTCTATAGATCCCTTCTTGTATTATTTTGATAAAATGCACTCATCAAATTACCTTTAAGAAAAAATCATGGACACCAAGTTAAGAATCCCTGCATAGAGAGAGTTTTCACCTCTGCAAAACTCTGTGTTACACATTTTTCTCCTTCCCTCCTGATTTCCCTCTGCTAGAGAACAAGCAATCCAATACAGGTTAAACATGTGCAACTTTTCCAAATGTATTTCCATATTTATCATAATACACAAGAAAAATCAGATCAAAAAAGAAAAAAATTGAAAAAGAAAAAACATGCACGCACAAAAGAACAATAACAAACAAGTTAAAATATTATGTGAGCATTGAAAACTGAAGTTTTATGAATTAATGAATGAATGACACTTAATAAGTGCTTACTTTTTGTCAAGCACAGTTACAAATGCATTGGTATGTTAAAATTATTATGATCCTAAGAAGCTTACATAATAATTGGGGAAGATATCACATGTATGAGAGAGGTAGAAAGACTATGCAAATCACAAATAGCATGATAGGGACATATGTTGACATGTCTTTCCCAGAAGAAATAACAGAACTGATTTGATTATGGTTCTAGAACATATTAAAAAAAAGATTAGAGGAGCAGAAGAAAAATTGTTTCTGAATCAGGAAGCATGGTTACATGGAAGATTTATCCTAATACAATACCAGTGACTTACTTAAAATAAGGAACATGTACCAATGACTAGATAAACACACATTCTAAAAATGATTATCAGGCTGTTTCAGAAAGGCCTGGATTAGAACTAAGAGAACATTGCACACAGCAACAAGATCATGCAATGATCAACTGAGATGAATTTTTTTTTTCAAAATAAGGTGATTCGGGTCAATTCCAAAACACTTATAATGGAGACAGTCATCTGCATCCAAAGAGAGAACTATGTGGATCACAACACACATAGTATTTTCACCTTCTTTGTTATTGTTCTTTTGTGCTTGAGTGTTTTTCCCCTCTTTTTTTCTGTTTTGATCTGATTTTTCTTGTGCATCATGATAAATGTGGAAATACATTTGGAAGAGTTTCACACATTTAACCTATCTTGGATCACTTGCTCTTTAGAGGAGGGAAGTTGGGGGGAAGGGAGAAAAATTTGAAACACAAGAGTTTTGCAGGGGTGAATGTTGAGGACTATCTTTGCATGCATTTTGAAAAATAAAAAGATATTATTATTAAAAACAAAAGTCTTCTAAATTCATATAAGAAACAAGAGGACAAGAGGATAGGATGGGAAGGAAGAATAAGAAATGAATTCTTGGAGGTAAGGAAGGATAAGAAATAGAAGGGCATGATAGTGTGTAGAAGTAAAGTAGAGAAGTCGTGAGGAATAGCAATAGGGGGAGGGTAAGCAGAGGAGTGAGGAAGGAGAGAGGTTGAGAATAGTGAGGAAAACAGAAAAGAGGAAAATAAACAAATATTTGTAGCTTATAATATGAATTGAACAAATTCATTCATAAAATGGAAACATTAAAAATTTGAATTGAACAATATGATGCTTTCAGGAAATGTTATAAAAATGAAGACTGTGCACACAAACATATAATGATGATCAGGAATATAATTTATTATGTAAAAAATAGCAAGAAGAAATAGTATTAATTATGATATCACACAAAGTTAAAATAGATTAAATCAAAAGACAAAATAGGGAAACCACACTATATGTCAACCATATTAATCAATATTGTTTTAAATTATTTAAAGTAACTAGATATTAGAAGGTTGGAATATTGCTGTGGTGTAGGAAATGCTGAGATGGTAGATTTAAAAAATATAGAAATACTTGGATTTATAAAGACGCTTCAAAAAATGAAAAAGAAAAAACATGCAAGCACAAAAGAACAATAACAAACAAATTAAAATATTATGTGAGCATTAAAACTGAAGTTTTATGAATTAATTAATGAATGTCACTTAATAAGTGCTTACTTTATGTCAAGCACAGTTACAAATGCATAGGTATGTTAAAATTATTATGATCCTAAGAAACTTACATAATAATTGGGGAAGATATCACATGTATGAGAGAGGTAGAAAGACTATGCAGATCATGAAGAGCGTGAACAGAAGATAAAAGGAAATACTCATAATACAATCTTACCTATATCCATGTGAATATATATATATATACTTCTAGGTGTATTATTATAAATATTTATATCTAAGCACAAATGTATGTATATATTTGCATATATATGTATATGTATGTGTATGTATGTATCTACATACATGCATATATAAACACACACCCTTGATTGCAGTCTTCCTAATGGGGAATGGAAACATAAAGTAAAAAGTGCACAGAGAACAAAAGAAAAGTAAAAAAGAAAAAATGGACAGCTGTGAATACAATGTCTTATATATGCTTTCTTGAAATAGAAATGTATTGCTTTATATTTTGAATCTTCCCATGTTCTGCTATGCAGGTGGAAGGTTTTTTTTTTTCTTTTCTTATTTTGTATTTGTTTATAATTTCAAAAATATACAAATAAAAATATTCAATATATAGTCCAAAATTTAATTGAAACTTATTCAAGTCAGTGTAATAAAGTCAGAAACTGTGGCAATATAGAGTCTGAATCAAAGTTTACCTTTCCTCTATGCCCCCCCCCAAATGCTGAGTAAATCAACAGTACAAACAAGATTTCAAAGAAATAGAATAAATTTTTTAAATTGTTTTTAAAACATTTGTCAGCACTTGTTTAAAAAAAGCACTAGATGTTAAAATAAAGATAAACTATTTTAACTTAGGTATTTCATTTCAGAAGGGCCTAATACTAATAATTCCAAATTAATAAAGTTTATATAGTAATAAAGTAATATATAATATAAAGTAATATATCAAAATTAAAGAATACACTTAGAGCCTTTAAACACATATTGTTAATAGTTTACCAAAAAAAATACAAGGAGAAAAATACAAAAAAATAAACTTATTCACAATCTTCAAATTCTTTTTGGGGAGTTGCTATAAAAGCCAATTCTTTTTCATGGCTCACAACCTTATACCAAAAACAGCATCTGATAAACATCCTGAATTTAAAATTGAAAACAGTCCATCATTATGAGTTTCCACACAAGTTAATTGCACTCATATCATGCATCTGTTCTGAATTTAATCTAAAACTTCAGTTGGTATAATAGAAATACCCAACTAACATTTTTTGTTGTTGTTGCAAATCTAAGCCAATCTCATGTTGAGGATGGTGCCTCTGGGTAGTGAGTGTGTATAAGTTTATTTCTAAATTTTACATATTGTTATTTGGAGCATTCGTTAATGATAACAATAATGCAGTATCATCTAAGTATACAAACATGGCCAAATGAACGTTCCCAATTTAAACTCCTGAATGTTTTTATCTGTATTTGTTCTATGGTTTTTGTCAGGGTAAAAAAAAATGTATGTCAATATTGTACACTGATGGCTTTTGTTATGATTGCTTTATTTTCTTGCCTTTGGACTTCTCCTCCTTGAGTCCAAAGCGTAATTGTTAATCCTTGATATCATTCAGTTTTTAAAACTAATATTGCTTATGAGTAAACGAGATATAGCAAGCAATACTAAGAATTCAGAGAATGAAATGTTGTGTCCAAATAATCTTTATTCAAATTTAATTTATATGATTGAAAGAAAGCATGAAATGAATAGAGTATTCATTTTTAAAGTATACCTATCATTTTGAGAGATATTTCCTACAGACACTTACAAAACTAGATATGAGATATAATAAGAGAGTTTGGGGTAGAAGATAGAAACCTGACTTCCAAGTCAATAAAAATACTGGCTGGTGACCCTAAGCATCTCACATAATTTCTCACTGGTAAAGGGAATTCAGAAGACCACAAATTGAAGAAAAAATGTTTAGTTGTGTTAATAAAAAGTTTTCCTTTATTCAGAAATTCTCTATAATAAATACAACTAACTTGCAATTCAGCTACTTTCCCCGAAGTTTTCTATAATCCCACAGGTCTGTTTGAAAAGCTATTGATTGGATATTTCCCATCCCATTTAATGGTGATTATCTCTTTGATAAAATCATTATGATCCACCCTGCTCAGATATCTCAATGAAAATTTCTTTTAAGAGCAGAACCAAGATGGTGGAGAGCAGACAAGTGTCTGTGTGACCTCCCCCAAGCTTCCCTCAAATTAACAGCTAATGAAGCCTCTGAACTGGTTTTGGAGTGAAAGAACTCACAAATTCTTGAAGTACAACAAGCTTCCAGAAGAAAATACTTTGAATGAACTTTAGATAAGTTCTGTTTCAATTGGGCAGGGGGAAAGGCTGCCAAGCCAAGACTGCACTGCAGGGAGCCACGGGGAGGGAGTCGGTGGGGGAGGGGGGGGAAATCCAGGAATATCCAGGAAGAAAACTCCTTAAAAATTGACTATATGAGGTACCTAGATAGCACAGTGGATAGAGCACCAACCCTGAAGTCAAGAGGACCTGAGTTCAAATCCAGCCTCAGACACTTAATATTACCTAGCTGTGTGACCCTGGGCAAGACACTTAATCCCAATTGCCTCAACAACAACAAAAATAGATTTGATAAAATGGAAAAAGCATGTGAATCCTTGCAAAATAGATATAAAAAAGAAAACAGTTAACTGAAAAATAAAATCTGTGAGATGGAAAAAAATTCAATGAACAAAACACCTCATGTAAAAGTACAATTGGCTGAATGCAAAAGGAGATAAAAAAGCTAGATGAAGAAAATAATTCACTGAAAATTAGAATTGAACAAAGGGAAGTGAATGAATTAATGGGACTTCAGTGAACAAACAAAGCCAAAAAAATGGAAAAAAAACAGAAAAAAATGTAAAATACCTTACTGGAAAAACAACTGACCTGGAAAATAGATGTAGAACAGACAATCAAAGAATTATTGAACTTCCTGAAAAACATGATGAAAAAAAAAAAGAGCCTAGACATCATCCTTCAGGAAATCATCAAAGAAAATTAATCTGATATCCTCGAATAAGAAGGTAAAATAGGCATTGAAAGAATTCACCAATCACTTTCCTGAAGAGATCCTAAAATGAAAATTCCAAAGAATATCATAGCTAAATTTCAGAATTATCAAATTGAGGAGAAAAATTGCAAGCAGCCAGAAGGAAACAATTCATGTATCAAGAAGCAACAATCAGGATTGCACAGGACCCAACAGCTTCCACTTTAAAAAAAATAAAAGGCATGAAATCTGATATTCCAAAAGGCAAAGTAACTTGAATTTCAGTTAAGAATCAATTATCCAGCAAAACTGAGCATCATCTTTCAGGAAAATGATGGACATTCAATAAAACAGGTGAATTTCATCTATTTCTGATGAAAAGACTAGAGCTAAATAGAAAATTTGATCTTCAAATACAGAACTCAAGAAAAGCATAAAAAAACAAAAAAATAAAGAAAAAATAACTTTCTTTTAAAAGTTAAAAAGCTTATATCCCTATATTGGAAGATGATATGTATAACTCTTGAGATCTGTTATAAGTATACTTAGAGTGTGCAGGTATAATTTGATTTTATTGTGATGATTTAAAAAAAGAAATTAGAGAAGGAATGGTGATTCTGCTGGAAGAAGAGGGAAATGGAGTTAAAATAGGGTAAATTACAACTTATGAGGAGGCAAAAAAAACCTATTACAATTGAGGGAAAGAGGGGAGGGGATGAGCATTGTGCAAATCTTACTCTCATAAGATTTAGCTCAAAGAGAGAGTAACAGACAAATTTTGCTTTCGCAGAGAAGCTTGCTTCTCCCTATAGGGAAGTAGGAGGAGAAGGGGCAGAAAAAGGGGGATGCTAATAGAAGGAAAAACAGAAGTAGAAGGGGAAGGAATGAAAAAGGTAAGCCTGCAAAAAAGATGGTTGTTTGAGAGGGGTGATCATTGATAAAATATTGTGGAGGAGGGAAAGGGGTAAAGGGAAGATAAGAATATAACTGGGGGTAAGCAAGACGGCAAGAAACATAGAGATAGAAATTTTACCTGTGAATATGAATGGCATGAATTTTCCCATTAAATAGAAGCAGATAGCAGACTAGATTAAATGCCAGAATCCACCAATTTGTTGCTTACAAGAAACTCATTTTTTAAATTTTTATTCAAAAAACATATTCATGGGTAAATTTTCAACATTGATCCTTGCAAAACTTTCTGTTCCAAATTTTCATCTTTCCCCTCACTCCTTCCCCTACATATCAGGTCCAATACATGCTAAATATGTTAAATATATGTTAAATCCAAAATACTTATACATATTTATACAGTCTTCTTGCTGCACAAGAAAAATTAGATCAAGAAGGAAGAAAAAGAAAACATGAGAAAGAAAACAAAATGCAAACAAACAACAATAGAAAGAGTGAAAATGCTATGTTGTGATCCACACAGTTCCCACAGTCCTCTCTCTGGGTGTATATGTCTGTCTTCATCACCGAACAATTGGAACTGCTTTGAATCATTTCATTGTTGAAGAAAACCATGTCCATCATAAATAATCATTGTATATTCTTGCTGTTACCGTGTATTATGATCTCCTGGTTCTGCTCATTTCATTTAGCATGTAAGTCTCTTCAGGCCTCTCTGAAATCATCCTGTTGGTCATTTCTTACAGAATAATAATTGATGGACACCCATCCAGTTTCCAGTTTCTAGCCACTACAAAAAAGGCTGCCACAAAAGTTTTTGCATATGTGGGTCCCTTTCCCTCCTTTAAGATGTCTTTGGGATATAGGTACAGTAGAAACACTGCTGGGTCAAAAGGTATGCAAAGTTTGATTACTTTTTGACAGAGTTCCAAATGGCTGTCTATAATGGTTGGATCCATTCACAGTTCTACCAACAATTCGTCAGTGTTCCAGTTTTCCCACCTCCCCTCCAACATTCATCATTATCT
>JAJPUD010031566.1:0-12460 GCA_023553655.1 Myrmecobius fasciatus | reverse complement strand
ACCTTGCTACTTGGGGAGAAGTGAATGGCTCATCTCCAGGAAGAGGGACCTGAAGCTTGGAAATGATAAGAAAGTGGGAGCAATGGATAGGTGGCGCAATGGATAGAGCACCAGCCCTGAAGTCAAGAGGACCTGAGTTCAAATCTGGTCTCAGATACTTAACACTTCCTAGCTGTGTGACCCTGGGCAAGTCATTTAACCCCAATTGCCTCAGCAAAAAGCAAAAAAAAAAAAAAAAGAGGAAATGATAAGAAAGAATAGAGAGGGCTGTCCCTGATGTGAATCATGAGGCTATCACTGTGTAGTTTGCAAGAAAGCAGAACATATATCTCTAGTTTCCTTCCCCTACCCCTGTTATGAAGGGAGATTTTAATTCTCTCCCAGAGGGGAAGCAGGAAGTTGGGGCCAAAGGCAGCCGACTCTGCTCGCTTTAAAGACAGGTGACTGAGCTAGAAATAGATTAGTCTACATGATGTTTTTTTTCAGGTTCAAGTGACCTGATCACTTTTTCATTAACTGGGGTAAAGGAAGACCTTCACCCCAAACTTTATAGCCAATGCTCGACTCCCCACCAGATACCAGCTTCACATTGAACATCCAAATAGCGGTTAGCCAAGAAACCCATTTGTCCAAATCAGAGCAAAGAAAAAGAAAAAGAAAAAGAAAAGAAAAAGAAATCAGAGAAAGTATCCATAAAAATACAGACTGAAGCTCTCTCACTGAAAATAAGGTAACAGTTCAACCAAGAGAGAGTCCCACATCTCGCCCCAAGGAAGTTCCCCAAAGTTTCTAGTGTAGTAAGCTAAGGATAGGGACATGATGGAAACGGCAAGCCTTACTCCCATCAACTTCATCCCAGAGTCTTTTATTTCAGCAGCCTGAACTGGGTTGAGACCTTCCACCTGCTCTCCCAAAGCTAGAAGCACCCTAAATCCCTGCACACGAGACTCTCAGGCTTGAAGAGGACTTAAGTGCTCTCCTCTTTCCCACTCTCATCAACTCTACCCCACTCCTCAAGCAGGTGCAGGGCACTGACCTCCACCAGTAAGGAGAGCCCCATACTAACGGAAGTGAGGACTGGAGTTACAAAAGCGATTGATGGCCAGCCCTGGAGGATGCTGGTAAAACTGTACAGAGAAAATCAGCTCACTAAGGGCCCTTCAGCCCCAGAAAAGTCTGGACCATCCTTTGAAACATTAAAAGTGAATCATGCAGGGGAGGCTAAAGAGAGAAATCCACGGAGGGAAGGCTCAGCATCCTTGCAGACTCTTTCGGCAACCTCTAAGGCTGTTACCGTGGGGCAAGGCTAAATGGAAATCCGTAGGGTTGCTTGAACAGTCTCGTATAATTAAAACCATATAATATCCGGTCCTCGGGGAAGTGAACGATATTTCTTCCTCAGTAATAGAGATGAAGGAAGCTGGAGTAATTCATCACAGCAGATCACTTTACAACAAATTATGTCACTTCTGAGGAAGGAGGATGGTAACTGGTAGCTCACTACAGGGAACTCAAAAAGTCACCGGGCCTAGCTCGACAGCTGTACCTGACACAGTCAGTGTTATAGACAAGGTACCCCAGGCTCAGGGTGAGTGGTCTAAGCCAGCAATGCTTTTTTTTTCTATTTCTGTGGCCGAGACAAGGCAGGAACGGCTTCCACCTGAAAAGGAGTCCAATATACTTTCCCATCTTTCTCTAGGTTACCTGAACTATCCTTCGTACTGCCACGTTATGGTGAATAAGGCATTTATTAACCACCTACTTTGAGCCAGACATTGTGCTAAGCACTTTACAAATATTATCTCATTTAATAGTCTCTCATTTGAAGGATTGACCTGAAAGAAGTCTCCCTTCCTGAGGGTACTGATGGCTACCACTACAGTGATGACATAATGTTGACTGGGCCCAATGAGGCTTTGGCAGCAGAGGCCCTAGATCAGATGGGGACCCATATGAGGGACAAGGAATGGGAAATCAACCCAATGAAATCCAGGATTCTGCGCATTTAGTCAAGTTTTGGGGAAGAGAGTGGGTTGGGAAAATCTAGAGGATTCTAAGCAGTCTAGAATAAGCTACTGGAACTCGTTCCTTTGATCTAAGAAGGAAGCCTGGAGACGATTCTCATTCCCCACTTGGCTATCCTGATGGCCTCCATTTATGGAACCATCCCCAAGTCTACCTCTTTTGAGTGGGGACCAGAACAGGATACAGCATTGGCAGGGTGCTCTATCCACAAGGCCCATGTTTCTGGATCTCTGGAGCCTTTGGTCGGCACCAAGGAGGGGCCACTTTGGGGTGCCTTGAACACCATGTTCAGTAGAACTGCCACACATTATACCACTTTTGAAAAACAGGTGCTTGGGGCAGCTAGGTGGCCCAGTGGATAGAGCACCAGCCCTGAAGTCAGGAGGACCTGAGTTAAAATCTGGTCTCAGACACTTAAGACTTCCTAGCTGTGTGACCCTGGACAAGTCACTTAACCCCAATTGCCTCAGGGGAAAAAAAAGCAGATGCTTGCCTCTTACCTGGTCCTACTTGTTGCTGAATGGTTGACACTGTCCAATCAGAGGCTCTTTCTTTGGGGAGTGAAGCCCAATGGTGGAATTTTTCTGAAGCATATAGTTGATTGCGTCCATAAGCATCATATATTAAATGACCAAAGATGTCATAAAAACAGAAGTTGGGGAATGGGTCTAGTGTCAAATTGGATAGTTAGTTAGATGGTGATACCATGCTAAACTATGTAATTTCCTTAACTAAGGAAAAGGTTGTCATTCTTTTTTTTTCAATCAACAAACATTTATTAAGCACTTACTTTATCCACTCTGCTGAGTATTAGGGATCAAAGAAAGGCTTTCAAGGAGCTTACATTTTCATTGGGAAGATACCCAGGATATAAATGGGCAAATGCAAAATATACATGGAGTAGAAAAAACAATTAGAAGGGAAGGTTCAAGTGGCTTGAGCCACCAGAAAATGTCTCTTGCTGAAGGTGCCATTTCAGTTGAATTTTGAAAAGTAGATACCAAGAAATGGGGAGTAGACAGATATACTCCTTTTCTGGTTGCCCATGGGAACAAACTGCTCCATGATTCCTTCTTAATCCCATTCCTACTCCCAACTCAATTCAGAAGGTACTACCCATGGATACATCTTTTTTATTATTATTATTAAAAGATTTTTATTTACAAAACATATGAGTGATTTTTTTCTACATTGACCTTTGCAAAAACTTTTTTTTTGTTCCAAGCTTTTCCCCTCCTTCCCCCCACCCCCCACCCCTAGATGACAGGTAATCTTTTTAATCTTCTTTTTTTTCTTTTTTTTTAAATCAATACTTTTTATTTGCAAAACATATGTATGGGTAATTCCTAAACAATAACCCTTACAAAGCTTTCTGTTACAAATTTTTCCCCCCTACTCCCCACCCCTCCCCTAGATGGCAGGATATCCACTACATGATAATTATGTTAGAATACTTAAGAAATCGAATATATGTATAGTTATTGCATCATTTTTTGTGCAGGAGAAATCATATCTACAAGAAAGAATAATCTGATAAAGGAAATACAATGCAAGCAAACCTCAATAGAGAACATGAAAATGCTATGTTGTGGTTCACATTTCCCATCCCTCTCTCTGGGTGTAGATGGCTTTCTTCTCAGAACAATTGGAACTGGTTTGAAGCATTTCATTGTTGAAGAGAGCCATGTCTATTAGAACTGATCCTCATATAGTATTGTTGTTGCTGTGAATAATGATCTCTTGGTTCTGCTCACTTCACTCAGCATTAGTTCATGCAAGTCTCTCCAGGCCTCTCTGAAATCGTTTTGCTGGTCGTTTCTTACAGAGCAATAATATTCCATAACATTCATATACCATAATTTATTCAGCCACTCTCCAATGGATGGGCATCCCTTCAGTTTCCAGTTTCTAGCCACTACAAAAAGAGCTGCCACAAACATTCTTGCACATGTGGGGCCCTTTCCTTCTCTTATGATTTCTTTGGGATATAAGCCCAATAGAAACAGTGCTGGGTCAAAGGGTATGCATAGTTGGATGACTTTTTGAGCATTGCTCCAAATTGCTATCCAGAATGGCTGGATCCGTTCACAGCTCCACCAACAATGCATCAGTGTCCCAGCCTTCCCACATCCCCTCCAACATTTGTCATTATCTTTTCCTGTCATTTTAGCCAATCTGACAGGTGTGTAGTGGTACCTCAGAGTTGTCTTAATTTGCATTTCTCTGATCAATAGTGATCTGGAGCACCTTTTCATATGATTATAAATAGTTTTAATTTCCTCATCTGAAAATTGTCTGTTCATATCCTTTGGCCATTTATCAATTGGAGAATGGCTTGAATTCTTATAAATATGAGACAATTCTCTATATATCTTAGAGATGAGACCTTTATCCGAACCCTTAAATGTAAAGATGATTTCCCAATTTGATGCTTCCCTCCTAATCTTGTCTGCATTAGTTTTGTTTGTACAGAAACTTTTTAACTTAATATAATCAAAATTATCTATCTGGTGTTCAATGAAGAGTTCCAGATCTTCTTTGGACATAAATTTATTCCATCTCCACAGGTCTGAGAGGTCAACTATCCTATGTTCCTCTAATTTGCTTAGAATATCACTCTTTATGTCTAAATCATGAACCCATTTAGATCTTATCTTGGTATGTGGTGTTAGGTATGGGTCAAGCCCTAATTTCTTCCACACTAGTTTCCAATTTTCCCAGCAGTTTTTGCCAAATAGAGAGTACTTATCCCAAAAGCTGGGGTCTTTGGGTTTATCAAACACTAAATTGCTAACATTATTACCTAGCTTGTCCTGATATCCTATCCTATGCCACTGATCGACTGCTCTATTTCTCAGCCAGTACCAAATGGTTTTGATGACCGCTGCTTTATAATATAGTTTTAGATCTGGTATAGCAAGGCCACCTTCATCTGTCTTTTTTTTTTCATTAATTCCCTTGAAATTCTTGACCTTTTGTTCTTCCAAATGAACTTTGCTACTATTTTTTCTAGGTCTGTAAAATAATTTCTTGGGAGTTTGATTGGTATGGCGCTAAATAAATTAATTAGTTTGGGTAGTATTGTCATTTTTATTATATTTGCTCGGCCTACCCATGAGCACTTAATGTTTTTCCAATTGACTAGGTCTGATTTTATTTGTGTGGAAAGTGTTTTGTAGTTTAGTTCGTATAGTTTCTGACATTCTCTTGGCAAATAGATTCCCAAATATTTTATGCTATCATCTGTTATTCTGAATGGAATTTCTTTTTCTATCTCTTGCTGCTGAACTTTGTTAGAAATATATAAGAATGCTGATGATTTATGTGGATTTGTTTTGAATCCTGCAACTTTGCTCAAGTTGTGAATTGTTTCTAGTAGTTTTTTAGTTGAGTCTCTAGGGTTCTCTAAGTATACCATCATGTCATCTGCAGAGTGATCATTTGGTTTCTTCATTACCTACTCTGATTCCTTTTATCTCTTTTTCTTCTCTTACTGCCAAAGCTAACATTTCTAATACGATATTAAATAGTAATGGTGACAGTGGGCAGCCTTGTTTCACTCCTGATCTTATTGGGAATGGTTCTAGTTTGTCTCCATTACATATGATGCTTGCTGATGGTTTTAAGTAGATGCTACTAATCATTTTAAGGAAAACCCCATTTATTCCTATACTCTCTAGTGTTTTTAATAGGAATGGGTGTTGGATTTTATCAAATGCTTTTTCTGCATCTATGGAGATAATCATATGGTTTTTGTTAGTTTGGTTATTGATATAATTGATTATGCTGATAGTTTTCCTGATATTGAACCAGCCCTGCATTCCTGGTATAAATCCTACTTGGTCAAGATGTATTATCCTGGAGATAACTTTCTGTAATCTTGTTGCTAAAATCTTATTTAAATTTTTTGCATCAATATTCATTAGGGAAATGGGTCTATAGTTTTCTTTCTCTGTTTTCACCCTACCTGGTTTAGCTATCAGCACCATATGGGTCTCATAGAAGGAATTTGGTAGTATACCTTCTGTCCCTATTTTTTCAAATAGTTTGTATAGTATTGTAATTAATTGTTCTTTGAATGTTTGGTAGAATTCACATGTAAAACCATCTGGCCCTTGAGATTTTTTCTTAGGGAGTTGATTAATAGCTTGTTCTATTTCTTTTTCTAAAATGGGGCTATTTAAATAATTTATTTCCTCTTCTGTTAACCTGGGCAATCTATATTTTTGTAGATATTCCTCCATTTCATTTAGATGATCAAATTTATTGGCATAAAGTTGGGCAAAGAAACTCCTAATTATTACTCTAATTTCCTCTTCTTTGGAGGAAAGTTCTCCCTTATCATCTTTGAGACTAACAATTTGATTTTCCTCTTTCCTTTTTCTGATCAAATTAACTAAAGGCTTATCTATTTTGTTGGTTTTTTTCATAAAACCAACTCTTAGTTTTATTTATTAATTCAATAGTTTTCTTATTTTCAATTTTATTAATCTCCCCTTTTATTTTCAGAATTTCCAATTTGGTATTTAATTGAGGGTTTTTAATTTGCTCTTTTTCTAGTTTTTTTTAATTGTAACCCTAATTCATTGATCTTCTCTTTCTCTATTTTGTGCAAATAAGCATCTAGAGATATAAAGTTACCCCTTATAACCGCTTTGGCCGTATCCCACAAATTTTGGTATGTTGTCTCATTATTGTCGTTCTCCTGGATGAAATTATTGATTGTGTCTATAATTTGCTCTTTCACCCATTCATTCTTCAGGATTAGATTATTTAATTTCCAATTAACTTTTGGGATGACAGGTAATCTAATACATGCTAAATATATTAAATTATCTGACAAATCCAATATATGTGTACATATCTATACCGTTATCTTACTGCACAAGAAACATCAGATCTAGAAAGAGAAAAAAAAACAACCTTAAAAGGAAAAGAAAATGCAGGGAAATATTCACAGAAAGCATTAAAATGCTATATTGTGGTCCACACTCAGTTCCCACAGGCCTCTCTCTGGATGTATATGACTATCTTCATTGCTGAACAATAGGAAATGGTTTGAATCACATCACTGTTGAAGAGAACCATGTCCATCAGAATTGATCATCATATAGTCTTGTTGCTGTGTATAACGTTCTCCTGGTTCTTCTCATTTCACTCAGCATCAGTTCATGCAAGTCTTTCCAGGCCTCTCTGAAATCGTCCTGCTGGTCGTTTCTCACAGAACAATAATATTCCATAACATTCATATACCATAATTTATTCAGCCATTATCCAATTGATGGGCATCCCTTCAGTTTCCAGTTTCTTGCCACTACAAAAAGGGCTACTACAAACATTTTTGCACATGTGAGTCCCTTTCCCTCCTTTAAGATCTCTTTGGGATATAGGCCCAGTACAGACACTGCTGAGTCAAATGGTATGCACGGTTTGATAACTTTTTGAGCATGGTTCCAGATTGCTCTCCAGAATGGTTGGATCCATTCACAGTTCCACCAACAATGTATCAGTGTCCCAGTTTTCCCACACCCCCTCCAACATTCGTCATTATCTTTTCCTGTCATCCTAGCCAATCTGACATGTGTGTAGTGGTACCTCAGAGTTGTCTTCATTTGCATTTCTCTGATCAATAGTGATTTGGAGCACCTTTTCATATGACTAGAAATAGTTTCAATTTCTTCATCTGAAAATTGTCTGTTCACATCTTTTGACCATTTATCAAGTGGAGAGTGGCTTGAACTCTTATATATTTGAGTCAATTCTCTATATATTTTAGAAATGAGGCCTTTATCAGAACCTTTGAGTGTAAAAATATTTTCCCAGTTTACTGCTACCCTTCTAATCTTGTCTGCATTCATTTTGTTTGTACAAAAACTTTTAAACTTGATATAGTCAAACTTATCTATTTTGTGATGAATGATGATCTCTAGTTCTTCTTTGGTCACAAATTCCTTCCCCCTCCACAGGTCTGAGAGGTAAACCATCCTACATTGTTCTAATTTGTTTATAATATCATTTATGTCTAGATCGTGAATGCATTTCGACCTTATCTTTGTATATGTTGTTAGGTGTGGGTCAATGCCTAGTTTCTTCCATACTGGTTTCCAATTATCCCAGCAGTTTTTGTCAAAGAGTGAGTTTTTATCCCAAAAACTGGGGTCTTTGGGTTTATCAAACACTAGATTACTATTGTCATTGAGTATGTTGTCTTGTGAACCTAACCTATTCCACTGATCCACTACTCTATTTCTTATCCAGTACCAAATGATTTTGGTGACCACTGCTTTATAATATAGTTTTAGATCTGGTACAGCTAGGCCACCCTCATTTGCATTTGTTTTCATTAATTCCCTTGAAATTCTTGACCTTTTGTTTTTCCAGATGAATTTTGTTGTTATTTTTTCTAGGTCAGTTAAATAATTTCTTGGGAGTTTGATTGGTATAGCACTAACTAAATAGATTAGTTTAGGTAGTATTGCCATCTTTATTATATTCGCTCGACCTATCCAAGAGCACTTGATATTTTTCCAATTGTTTAGGTCTGACTTTATTTGTGTGGAGAGTGATTTGTAGTTTTGCTCATATAGATCCTGACTTTCCCTCGTCAGATAGATTCCCAAATATTTTATACTATCGAAAGTTATTTTAAATGGAATTTCTCTGCGTATCTCTTGCTTCCCTGGATACATCTTTATGACTGAAGATACCATTCTGATTCAAGTGGACAATAATAGTAAAGACGGTCATCATGATCAAGTATTCACACAGAATTCTGTGCCCATGTCAACGCAAAATTCCCCTTTACTGTTTCTTAAATATTAGATGGAAGAATCATGTTTGCTAAAACCAAGAATCTTCATCTTTCCACGAATCTCAATAGGATAGACTCAGAACTCATCTAATACAAAAAGGTTGCCATTCTCAACCTGTCTCTACCTGGTAAAATGATACTCTCCCATCTCAGGAAAAGCGGTTTATCTCTACTGATCAACAGCTGCGTCACTCTGCATCTGACTTTGCTACCTCTGACTCATCAGAAGCAGGGTCTGGGACAAATCAATGTTAACCTAGAAAGGTGAAGCGTTCTCTCATCCAGTGGTTTCTTGGAGATTTTACCCGATAAAAATTGGCTCCTTTTGGACAGAGTTCTTCTGACTGATCATCTCCAGCCCCTCCCTACTTTTTCCCCAGCACAGGATTGCCTTGCCTCCCCCTCAGAGGACTCTGTACACCCTAAGTAGCTCAGGTTCCTCTCAAATGGAAGGCTCAATTTCCTCTGGGATGGCTCAAGAACTGCTTGCCAGAAAGGCCTTGGGAACGGAGGGGTGGGACTGCTGAGGGTTTCTTTCTTTCTAACAGCATAGGGGAAGTGAAACTGTGGCTATATAACTATGGCGGCTGTTTTGAGTCATTAAATGAGGGTGAGGGAGAGTCTCTATTTGGCCAGTTTAGAAGAAGAGCACCCTTTCCAGAGTACTTTATTTTATTTTAAAATATGCTTTTTGCTGAGGCATATGAGATTAAGTGACTTGCCCAGGGTCACACAGCTAGGGAATGTTAAGTGTCTGAGACCAGATTTGAACTCAGGTCTTCCTGACTTCAGGGCTGATGCTCTATCCAGTGTGCCACCTAGCTGCCCCCAGAGTACTTTAAGGGAACCAAACTTTTTGTATCATTCCCTTGAGGTGGCTCTTACAGAAGGGACAGTTTTGGCAGGTGGGCTGAGAGCCTTTGTGGAAACATAGAGCCTAGGACAGGGTGAATGTAAGAGACTTATGACCTCTTGCCAGGGATGATCTTGACGCAGGAATACTGTTGACCTTCCAGAAGTTTTCACATTGTGGCTCTGATGATGAGGTTGGGCGCCAAATGATGGGATTCAGCAGCAATTCCTGGTTCCAATAAGGCGCAAGATTCAAGGCGCATAAAGAATTCACAATGGCTTTTTCATTGCCGAAAGGACCATTTATTCATGAGAAGGGGTTAAAATGAAGAGATAAAATAGACAGTAAGAGTGGTAAATATGAAATAGATTTGGGAGAGCAGATAGTCAGCAAGGAAAGGAGTTTTAACAATCAACAAAGGAGAAAACAAGTCACCCAGTGGCACTCACGATTAACCAGGAGAAAGGGAATATACCAGGAGGTGGGAATATGCCATTAACTGGCAGGCTAAATTCATAGAGTAGTTTAGCATTTAGCACCTAAAAGAGTTTGTTAGCTACAACAAGGAGAAAGATACCATGAGGCATGAGGAAGTGGGTGAGTGGAAAGAGAGGGAGGGGGAAAGACTCCACGAGACAGAATGCCATGGCAGGCTAACTCCAATAGGGATTCAGCAAAGATGGGTAGGCCATGGACAGATATATTGAGGAAATTTAACCTTGGTGGGGTTGACATCAAATTGGCTTCAGTAAGGTGAGATTTCCCAAGACCTCCACAGGGATAGATAGGACTGGAAGGTTGAGCTGATGATCCCCATTAGTGTCCTTCTCTGCTTGCCTCAGGGAGTAATTTTTTACCTTTTTGTTTTCTATTTTTTGAAAAGATTTTTATTTTCAAAACATGCATGGAAAATTTTTCCACATTGACCCTTGCATAGTCTTGTATTTCAGATTGTCTCCTCCTTCCCCCCATCCCCTCCCCTAGAAGGCAAACAAGCTTTTTATTTTCCAAATCCATGAAAAGATAGTTTTCAACATTCACCCTTGCAAAACCTTGTGTTCCGAATTTTTTCGCCCTTCCTTCCCCTCAACCCTCCCTTGGACTGCAAGTAATCCGATATATGTTAAACATGTGCAATTCTTCTATATGGATTTCCACAATTATCATGCTGCACAAGGAAAAAAAAAAGATCAAAAGGAAAAAAAAAACGAAAAAGAAAACAAAAAGCAAGCAAACAACAACAACAAAAAGGTGAAAATATGATGTTGTGTTCCACATTCAGTCACTCAGGGAGTAACCTTAGCAGTATTTCAGGCTTTCTCTGCCAATTTCAACTAGTGACCCACGATTCATCACTAATGTTCCTGGAGCTGCTCCAGCTCACCACTACCTCTTATCAGGAGAAGAAATATTCATCCACACTGAAGGTCTCATCATCTGTCATGTGGCTCAAATGCTGCTCTGAGTCATCATGCACACCTTGAATTAGGAAGAGCACCATGAATTGCAAAAATATGGCATTACCTACCACCACATGGACCAGACTATGAGCCTTAAGACTCGGTCCTTCCGAAGGAGGGCTGAAAAGCCTAGGATTATTGGGTTTTGTTCTCCTCGTATTTTTATGTTGTTTCTGTTTTGTTTTGGTTATTTTGGTTTTTCCTTTTTCTCTCCTTAGTACTGCCTGGACCATCTAGTAAGATTCCCTAGAAGCATTTAGGTTTTTTTTTTCCCTGAGGCAATTGGGGCTAAGTGACTTGCCCAGGGTCACACAGATAGGAAATGTTAAGTGTCTGAGTTCAGATCTCAGGTCTTCCTGACTTAGGGGCTCGTGCTCTATCCACTGCGCCACCTAGCTGCATCCTAGAAGCATTTAAATGGTCTTCTAGAATCCAGCTTTTTAAAACTGTGTTTCAAAAACTCATATCAGGTCTTGTACCTGAATGTAGGGGGGTCGTGAAATTATGATTTATTATCAGTAAATGATATTTGTATACCTATTTTATACACCCAGGGTTTCAAAAAACTTCTCAGGCAAAAGGGGGTTATACGTGGAAGGCCTTTAAGAACTCCTGGTCTATTCCTGCCATCTAGGGGAGGGGAGAGGACTGGGGGTAAAATTTGTAATGGAAAGCTTTGTAGAGATCAATGCTGGGGAATTACCCATACATATGTTATACAAATAAAAAGCTTTAATTAAAAAAAAAAAAGAACTCCTGGTCTAGAAAATATGTAGGACTTTCCTCCTAAGAGGTGGGATGTGACAGGAAAAAGCTGCACCCCTGGGATCTGATTGGCCTCAGTTTCCCCCTATGTAGCTTTGTTCCTCACTGCCCACCCCCAGCTAACATAGGTAGGCCCATGACAAGTCTACTCCTGAGATTTGATTGGCTCTGTCTTCCCTGAAGCAGCATCTTGGTCATCTAAAGGCATAAAAGTCCCAGTGATGTGGATCTGTGCCTGTCACAGTGACAGTGTCAGTGTGATGAGTGTCTAGGACCACACTTGTAACATACCCTCCCAGTATTCAGAGAAGCCAAGGGCCACAGGATCCTTGTTGCAAACCTCCTATGTCAAATGTTCAGTGAATTTCTAGTTCCTCATTTTGTCCTAACCAGCACTAAGAGGGTACTAGTGTTTGCAATCAAGTTCCGCCAGAGCTACGCCTAAATTTTGTTGTGGAGATTTTCCCAGAAATGATGCTCTGAGATCCTAGAAGAAGCCAGAGAGAGAGAGAGAGAGAGAGAGAGAGAGAGAGAGAGAGAGAGAGA
>JAJPUD010031564.1:683-12460 GCA_023553655.1 Myrmecobius fasciatus | reverse complement strand
GTATCTATAACATAAATATAGTTCTCAAGAGTTGTTTTTTTTTTCTTGTTACCTTTTTATGTTTCTCTAGTGTTCTGTGTTTGTAGATCAATTTTTTTTGTTCAGTTCTGGTCTTTTCAGTAGAAATAGGTGAAATTCTCCTATATCATTGAATGACCATCTTCTTCCCTGGAAGATAATGCTCATTCTAGCTGGGTAACTTATTCTTGGCTGTAATCCAAGTTCCTTTGCCCTTCAGAATATCTGATTCCAGGCCCTTTGATCCTTCAAATTAGAAGCTGCTAGGTCCTGTGTGATCCTAATTGTGGCTCCCCGATATTTAAATTGTTTCTTTCTGGCTTCTAGTAATATCTTTTCCTTGGTGTGATAGTTCTGCAATTTAGCCACGATATTTCTGGGGGATTTAATTTTTGGGTTTCTTTCAGGAGGTGATCAGTGGATTGTTTCAAGGAGTATTTTGCCTTCTGGGTCTAAAATATCAGGGCAGTTTTCTTTTATGATTTCCTGGAAGATAGTGTCTAGGTTCTTTTTTTCATCCTGGCTTTCAGGAAGCCCTATAATCCTTAGATTGTCTCTCCTAAATCTATTTTCCAGGTCTGTTGTTTTTCCTAGGAGATATTTCATGTTTTTCTCTATCTTTTCATTTTTTTGTTTTTGTTTGACTGATTCTTGAAGTATTGATGAGTCATTCATTTCCAATTGTTCAATTCTAATTTTTAATGTCTTATTTTCTTCAGTTACTGTTTTTAGTTCCTTTTGCAATTGACCAATTACATTTTTTTGTTCATTACATTCTTTTTCCATTTTTCTATTTTATTTTGCAGTGATTTCATTTTGTTTCCCCATGTTTCTTCTAACTCTCTTTTAAGATTTTTTATGTAATCTTCAAAGAAAGTCTTGTGACATGGAGACCAGTTTATGTCTCTCTTTGGGGCTTTTTCTGGAGTTGCTTTACCTTTAGGGGCCTCAGGATTTGAGGTCTGTTCTTTCCTCTCTCCATAAAAGTTGTCTATGGTGAGAGCTCTTTTTGGTTTTTTATTCATTTTTTTAAAGGTGTGTGGTCTGTTTAAGGCAAAGGTGGGACAGCTGCTTTAATTTGCCCTGGGGCAGTTCTGCTGATTGAGTTATTTCAGGAACTGGGCAGTTCTGCTGATTGAGTTATGTCAGGTGCTGATCAGTCCTGTTGATTGATTGATCACCCTAGGGTGCTGTGTAATGGCAGCTGGGTCTGATGCTCATCAGGGGTTCAGTGGTTCCCAATCTACCCCCCACAAAAGGCAGACCCTCCAAACCATCTGCCCACAATCAGGACAGATTGGCCCAAGAGGCCCCCAGAAGACTCCCAGGTGTGTGAAAAGCACAATGCTCCCACTCCTGTTCCAACTCCTGTTCCAGCTCCCTGTTCCAGCTCCCTGATCCAGCTCCCTGCCCTGGTCTCCCTGTGCTGAAGTCTGGGTTCAGCAGACCACCCCCCTGCCCAATTAAAACAGACCTGTTTTGAAGTTCTTCCAGAGTATCTTCTACTAGAATCGTGTTGTCCTCCAGATATTGTGGATTTTTTGCTTCAAAAACAGTCTAGAGGCTTCATATTTTGTTGGTTTGTGGGGAGGTTAGAGGAGGTTACAGAGACTCCTGTCTGATCTCAGCCACCATGGCTCCACCCCCAGAAGAGTCCTTAAACTCTTTTTAAAAAAAAGCTATAATATTCGACTTAGTTTCTTTTAAATTTTATTCTTTTTTACATAATTTTAAATATTGTATATACTGTATTTTTGTTCTAATTTTCAATCATATGTTCTTTGTTTCTTTTAATTGATCAAATTTATCATTTATTTTTATTGTTTAGTCATTTTCAGTCATGTGTGACACTTCATGACCTATTTGGGGTTTTCTTGAAAAATATACTGGTTTTTCATTTCCTTCAACTCCTTTTACAGATAAGGAAATTTGGGCAGGTAAGTACCTGACTCTGGATTTGAATTCAGGTGTTCCTCCCTTCAGATCTGACACTCAATCTACTGTATCACCTGGCTACCCAAACTCATATCAAAAGGTTATTTTAGACATTTTATTCATGCATGAACTCATTTGGGATTTTCTTGGCAGATATTAAAGTAGTTTGTCATTTCCTTATCCAGCTCATTTTATAGATAACAAAATTGAGGAAATCAGTGTTAAGTGATTCAGTCAGGTCCCATTGCTAGTCCTATTGTCTGAGGGCAGATTTAAACTTAGGTTTTTAGAGTTTAGGCTCAGAGCTCTATCCACTGTACCATCCAACTGCCCATAAGGGATATTGGTGTGACTGTTTTAAATTTAAATAGTGAATCATACTGTGGTAGAACACCAATATTGGGGGAGTCTAATAATGTTATTGGGTCATTTTCAGTAATTTTTAACTCTTTTGCTCACATTTGGGATTTTCTTGACGAAGATATTAGAATGGTTTACCATTTATTTCTCCAGCTCATTTTACAAGAGGAATGGAGGTAAACCAAATTAAAAGCTCAATCAAACTTGAGAATGATCACGGTGCTATTAAGTGTTTAAGAACAAATTTGAACTCAGGAAGATGAGACTTTCTGACTTCCAACCTGGTACTCCTTCCACTGTGTCACCTTGCTTACTGTATAATTATATTCCTTTATTAGAGCTTGATTTTTTGTTACATATCAGTGTATAATTAGAGTTTTGTTCCCAACAAAAAAAGAAATTCAAAATAAAATATTAAGAGAGGAGTCAAGATGGCAGAATAAAGACAGGGACTCTCCTGAACTTGCCACTAAACCTCTCCAAATATTTTAAAATAATAACTCTAAACAAATATTAGAGCATCAGAGCCCACAAAAAATGATGGAGCCAATTTTCCATCCCAAGGCAACTTAGAAACTCAGCAGGAAAGGTCTGTTGTACCAGGGTGTGAGAGCAGCTCATTGCTGGTAGGCCATGCCGGCACAGCTCCAATGTCAGCCAATGAAGATTAGCATTTGGGGTTTCTGAATCAATATCAGTCCTGGCAGTTTCCAGACTTCTAAGCTCACAGACACCACAAATGACTTGAAAGGTCAAAAGGAAAGGTTGTCTCACTAAGATGAGAGGGGAGCCCCAGAAAACCAGAAGCAAGGCTTATGAACACTGAATCAGCAGTACTGGCAACAGCAGTGGTGGAGGAGCTAGCAGTGACTTCAAAAGGTCTCAGCACATAGATTGTAAGGTTGAGCAGCTGGTCATAAGGAAGTCTCTCTACTATCGCTGTGCCAGGATCTGTTGCTTTGTCCATACTCAGATCTACGACATGGTCCTCACTCACCATATCAGGGGGAAGGTATGCACCAGCACACTAGAAAATCCAGAGTAATTCAAGGATTCAAATTACAATACCAGGGCAGAGAAGAGGGGTCACTCAAACTAGAATGTAGGCCATGAGAATGGTAAACACATTTCGCCTTGTATCATATCACCCTGAAAGAACTAAAAAGTTACAGAGGACTAGAAGAGTTTCTCAAAACAGTTACACAAAACCATAAAGTTTGTGTTGTTGCACATTTTCTCCTGGGAATAGAATCCTACTTTAACAAACAGCTAAAAGATGAATATTAGACTGAGAAAATGAGCAGATAACAGAAAGAAATTCTGACTACAGTAAGTTATTATGGGGAAAAGAAAATTAAAAATACATACTCAGAAGAATATAACAAAGTAAAAGCTTCTATATCCAAAGCCTCCCAGAAAAATCAGAATTGGTCTCAGGCCATGGAAGAACTCAAAAGGGATTTTGAAAATCAAATAAGAGATGTCGAAGAAAAATTGGAGAAAAATTAAAACAATGCAAAAGGAATTATAAAAAGTTAATGAGAAGAATGCCTTAAAAAGGAAAACTGGCCAAATGAGAAATGAGGTACAAAAGATCACTGAAGAAAATAAATCCTTAAAAATTAGAATTAAGTAAATCAAAGTTAATGACTTTAAAAGAAATGAAACAAAAACAAATAAAACAAAGCCAAAAGGATGAAAAAAAGAAAGCAATGTGAAATATATTCCTAGTAAAATAACTGACCTGGAAAATAGATCCATGAAAGACACTTTATAAATCATTGGTGGACTGAAAGGCATGATCAAAAAAAGAGCCCAGAAATTATCTTTCAAGACATTGTCAGGGAAAACTGTTCTGATCTTTAGAACCAGAAGGTAAAAGAGACATTGAAAGAATCTACCCATCACCTCCTGAAAGCGATACCAAGATGAAAACTATCAGGAATATTATAATCAGTTTCAGGAACTCCCAACTCAAGGCAAAAATATTGCAAACATGCAGAAAAAAATAAATCAAGTATGGTAGAGCCACAGTCAATGTAACACAAGATATAATGGTTTGAAATATCAGAGAGCTTGGAATATGATATTCCAGAGGGCAAGGGAAATAGAATTACAATCAAAAAATTATCTACCAGGCAAAACTGAATATAATCCTTTAGGAGAAAACATGGAATTCAAAGAAATAGAAGACTTTCAAGAATTCATGATGAAAAGCCCAGAGCTGAATAGAAAATATGATTTGCAAATGCAGGTGTCAGGATAAGCATAAGGAGGTAAACGGGAAAGGGAAATCATAAGGAAACAATCTGTTTATATTCTTACATGGGATGATGATAATTATAATTCATAAGAATTTTCTCATTTTAGGATAAACTAGTGAGCATTTGCCTTTCTGCTGAAAATTAACTAAAACTCTTCCAAGTTGTGTCTACACATTCCTCAATCCAACCTTTATAACAATGATCAATATTTAATATATATACATATATAACATTGATCTAATGTGCCACTTGAATAAAATAGTGCAATATATACAGAACTGGACTTTTAGCTGGAAAATCCTAGCTACAAATCTTTCTCATCCTTAACCTTGTACCTTCAGTTTTAAAGTTTATAAAATAAGGATGATAATATTTGTAGTACCTTCCTCATAAGGCCAAGCATGATAAGATTCAATTTTTGTAATGTTAAGCATATCAATTAAAGAAACTTTAAAGCTATATTCACGTACACATATGTGTACATATATACATATATGTATAATCTATGTATACACATATACATATATAATCTATGTATATGTATATACAAGCATAGATGTCTGAGTTATATATATATATATGTGTGTGTGTGTGTGTGTGTGTGTGTGTGTGTGTGGAGTGGGTGTGTGGGTGTGTATTTTTATGCATATATCTGTTCATCTGTCTCAAATAATTGTTACAATAGATAGAGAACTGGGATTGGAATTAGTAAAATGTAAATTTTATCTAATCTTCTTCCCCCAAACTAGGAAAAGAAATGTCTCTTACTTCCAGATTTTCATATCACCTTCATTCATCTGTCATCATCATTATGTGCCCATCATTATATTGCTAGGTCTTCCTAGACTCTTACACAATGACCTGTCCTCAGTACATGCCTGACAAATGTTCCTTTGATTATTTTTCAAATTGTGAAGAATTCTCTGAGGGGTGGGGTGGGAGTGAATATCTCCATATATTCTCATACACTTGTGCAAAATAGTCTCCCATATAATAGCCAGTTCTCTAAGGCAATAATTTAACTGAAAAAACAAAAGAACCTTGCTTGCTAAAGGAGGAAGCTTTTTAAAAAATGCTATTGTATTTCACATTAAGCTACAATATACTTAGCTGCTTGTCTTACACATTCTTTCTCAATATACTTTTCTCATATTTATTATATCCTTGTCTTGTGTTTTCTTATATTGTCTTCCTTATGTTTTAAATATCTTGTTTTGTCTTTTTATAATTGCCCCTTTATAAAAGTGGAACTGAAAATTTGCATTATTTCTTGGCAATTCTGAGTTACTGGGCCATAAATTTTGATTCTTAGCTTATTCCCAAGTACATAACAGAGAGTGGGTAGAAACAAATATCCATAGTATCCATTACCTTCATGCTCCAGAATCAGGAAGACCAACAATTATGAGCTATAATTCATTAAAAGAGAAATGCTTATCAATTTGTTCCATGATCTTCTCTTTGCTAAGTAAGATCTTTAAATTAGCTATTATCCCCACATGGTATTATTGAATAATAAATATGATCCATATTAATATCTTTACCAGTTAAAAAGAATTATTCTAATTTTGTTCTACCACATGAGTAGTTGACAGTTACTGAGTACTAAGCAAGACTGCTGAGGATCAATCTAGGTTCGAAATTCACATTCAACAGGCACAGAATTTAAAAGGTGAAATACAGAAGTTTGTTACTGCTCAGAACCTTGATTTACTTAAACAAAATATAAGAAAAAAAGGAAACATAGCATAAAATTAATACATAGTTAACAGACACGATCACCAAGACAATAGAAGAAACAAACAAACAATAGATAATACACAAGGTACATCTTCATAACTTCAAGGAAGCTCCAACATCTGGATTAGAAACAGCTGGGAGAACCCGAATCACAGCTATCCAGAGTCTCAAGTGGGAAATGATGTTAAGCAAATGGTACTCACTTTATAAGTGAGTTCTCAAAGTCTCTTTTCAATAAGAAGGTTTTATAGGCTGAGAACAAAGAAGGCACTTGGCAAATATTCTCATTTGATGCATGATCCTTGATACACCTCCTCAGACACAGGGATGCTGTATCACAAAAGGTCCATTAAGAGAATATTTGTTTATTCCTTTAGGAGAACTTCCTTTACTCCAGAAACTGGCCAGGTTTCCAGGCTAAATGGATCTACCCTAAAGGATATTCATTAATCAAGGAACTAGGAAGATGGTCAGTCCTCCCAATGTCTCCTGAGATTTATTAGATGACTAGGAGTACATTCCAAATTTCTTAGCAAATAAATTTATACAAAGGCATGCCCAAGACTTACTGGGATTCCTCACTAAGATTCCCTATAATTGCTGATCAGAATTACAACTAGGGCAGGGATACTGGGGATCTTTATCATGAGATTACAATTTGGAGGATGAAAATGGCCCCAGGGAAGAATAATTAAATTTAGTACCTAGTGAGAAAAGGAAGTAGAGGAAGAGAAACTGCCAGATTATACAGATATTTATTATCTATGTGATCACTAAACCTCTGTTCATATTAGTTTCCTTATATGTAAAATAGGCATTATAATAGCACCTACTTCTCATAGTTGTGAGGACCAAATAATAAAATAATTTTTAAACTTTTAGTACAGTTCTTAGGGATTAGGAAACTATTTTTAAGCTATTTTTTAAGTTTTTCCTTCTTCCTGGTGGCATTGTAGATGAGTTCTTCTATGAATTTTCCCCATATTTTCTCTTCTCATATCCAAAAGACATATTAGACTAGTGACTTTTCTCCTGAAATCACTTATCAGACTAATAGTTAGGAGAAGAATTTAAGAATAAGGAAGAAAAAGAAAGCATTGTGAGATGATAAATAGATATTTTTTATTAATTAAAATTAAAAAGGTTTGTACAAATAAAATCAATGTATCCAAGATTAGAAGGAAAGAAGAAAATTGGGATTGCCAAATAATTTTAGACTTTCTTGAATAATGGTCTCATCTCAAAAACATAGAAAATTTGTCAAATTTTAAGAATATGAATCATTCTCCAAATGATAAATGACAAAAGGATATGAGCAGGTAGTTTTTCAATAAAGACATCAAAACTATAAGTATGTAGTATGCATTTATGTGTGTATGTGTGCATATATATTTTGCACACACACATATATATATACATATATACATAGTTCTAAATCATTAGTGATTAGATATATGCAAATTAAATCACCAATGGGATATCATCACATACTTAGTAGATTGGCCAAATTTTTAAAAGAGGAAAATGACAAATGTTGGAGGGAGCGCGAAAAATTGGGATATTAATATATTATTCCTAAAACTATGAACTAAGAGAAGATAATGTGGAATTTTGGAGAGTAATCTAAAATTGTGCCTAAAGAGTTGAAAAACTATGTATGCCCTTTGACCCAGCAATACTACTATTTGATCTGTTTCCCAAAGTGATAAGGAAAAAGGAAAGTACACTCTGTTTAAAGCAGCTCTCCTTGTACTGGCAAAGAACTGGAAATTTAGATGATGCTTGTCAATTCCAGAATGGCTAAACAAGTTATTGTATATTGTTGTGATTGTATACTACTATGCTATAAGAAATTATGAATTGGTTGATTTTAGAAAAACATGGAAATATCTGCATGAAATAATGAAAAGTGAAGTGAGCAGAAACAAGAGAATATCATTTACATCAACAGCAATATTATTCAAAGAATAATTGTCAACAACCCAGTTAGTCTGAGTATTATTAATTTTCAAATTAACTGTAAAGAATCTATCAAGGAAGATATCTACCTCCAGAAAAGGGAAAATGAATTTAATAATAATAAAAAGTATGCAGAATCTTTTTTTTTATAAATTTGTATCAAATGGTGGACACCTCTAAACAAAGGGAAATGAACTTAAGATGTAACAAAAATAAATTAAATATATTTATATGTATATATATATATATATACATATATATATAATAGTAATAATATTTTTTTTTCTAAAAAGACATTGAGCCTAGCAAAGAGCTACACCTAAGAGGAACTTAATGAAGACTACTCAAAGGGAGGGAAGGACTTAATAGGAATTAAGAGTAAAGAGTTGCTCTTTGGATATATGTATACTCAAACTTCAGCCCATATTCCCTAAGGAAATTGTGTGTCAAAAAGTTTACTTAAAACTTGAGGTAAATGTTTTCCACTAAGTGTTGTGATAATACTATATCAGTAAATATCTCTCTGAAAGTTAATTTCTTTTGCCAGACTAGCTGATAATGAGTAGGAAATACCTTCAATAGGGGCTTCTGAATGCTAGTGTTAAAATCCATAATTTCTCAGGGTTATCTCCTCCAACACTGAGTGGAGGAGTATTTGATTCCTTCTGGAGACATAATTTGCCTGTAGGACTGAGTTTTAGGTGATTGAATTAAGAAAAGGTGCCACACTTGACACTGATATCTTCTGCAGGGCATAGAATGCTTCCTGAGGAAAAATTAGTTACCTTCCCTTTACAAAAGGAATCTACCACATCCTGTTACCATCTCACACTGGGCCTCCTCAGTAGAGAAGACCTCAGATCACATCAGGGTGCCAAATCTTCCATATTTTGCTTGGATCAGCATGTTAACTAAGGAATGATAGCAAGGGGTGAGGATGGGCATCTTCTCTCTGCCCAAAAGAAACCACATGCATGTGTGCTAGCACAGGGCATGTTCTACCAACTCCTGCCAGCCCATTCTCCCAAGTTGGACTGTCCAAGAAAAAATATTCCCAGGAGCCTGATAAATACATGAGACAATGAGAGCTCAAAATGAAGCATAATGATTAAATTAAATGTTTGGAGTAGGTTATTAAGATGTTATTTAATACTGATTATCAGGATAGGTTAGGGAAAATTTCAAGCAATTCTAATTTTCCCCCACAAATAGAACAAATTTACCCCTCAAAGCAAACATAGATCACTGAAAAAATCCAAAATCAAGAAGGCATGGGGCAGAACTGGGGTTTTCCTGATACAACAACAGAAAATCTAAAGAAAGGCCTGGGGTTGGGGATTAACCTGTCTGAAATGCAAACACCTCCTAGTTAGTTCCTCAAATACATCAAGTAGAGACGTCACAGTCTAGCTAGGTGTGTCTGGAGTCTCAGCAACTACCACAGGCTTTCACTTCCCAGACTATGGGGTCAGGGTTTGAGTTCCAGAAGACTAAGTGAACCTCTGCTGATTGTGACTTGTCAATTTATTGGGAGAACAGGGCCCACATATGCTGCTGATAAGAGGCCCTGGCCAAGAAGGAACCAGTACCTGGTGAATGCAAAGAGAATAAGGTAGGGATGCTGTTGGCTGTGGGCAGGAGGATGGAGCTCTTAATTTGATGTTCCTGGTCAGAGTGGAGAGTTGAAGAGAAGCCTGAGGCACCATCCCCTCACCCCACAATTAGAGATGCTTACACTGATACTTCTTATTAAAAAAAAAATGAATTGGCAGAGAAGAAAGGACCAAACCACTGAAACATATGGAAACATGGAAGACCAGGATTCATCTTCAAAGGACACTGAAGTTTAAAAAAAAAAAAAAACCTTCTACCCCAAAGAGTAATGTGAAATGGTAGCCTGCCCAGAGAGAATTTATACAAGAACTTGAAAAAGAATTCAAAAATCAAATGAGAGGAAAAACGAAAAACTAAAAAAATAACCATTCAAAAAGCTTTTGGAAAAAAATGTTAACTAACTAAGAAAAGAAGTACAGAGTGTTAAAGATTAAAATAATTCTTTGAAAATTAGAATTAGGAAAGGGGAAAACCAATGAAGCTATAAGAAACCAAGAAATAACAAAGCAGATTACAAAGAATGAGAAAAGATTTTAGAATGTTAGCCATCTTATAAGAAAAAACAACTGTTCTAGAGAACAGAACAAAAGGAGAAAAGATAAGAATAATTGGGCTGACAAAAAGTTGTAAGCTAAAAGAATAACCTATATGCAATAATGCAAGAAATAATCCAGGACAATTATTCAATTGTCCTGGAGTGGTAGAACATGAGGGGAAAGTAGAAATAGAAAAAAAAATCCAGCAATCATCAGCTCAAAGAGATCCTGTGTGGAATACACACAGGAATATTATTGTCAAATTTCAAAACTCCTAGATCAAATAGAAAATTTTCCAATTAACAAAAAAACTATTATTTTGGTCGTAATGGATATTGTTTTAATCCTTCTGCTTACTGCTTAGTTTAACACTTCATATGGCAGACCATATCTTTTTCTTCTTCATCTTCATTTCTTACCACACAATTATAATTCACCCTAGTAACACTCTTCTACTAATGATTCCTCAATCAATACTCAGATAGTTTGCTCCTAGTTTTTTTCCTAGCATACAAGTGATACTCTTAATATTTTCCCATGTGGAAGATAGTTTTCTATCTTTTTTTTTTACCTTTGTTATGTTTTCTATCTTTGATATCATTAGTGACATCATTGTGTCAAAGTATATCTACCTATTTTATTTTCTACTTTGATTGATTATAAGTCCTCAACTAGCCAGAGTTTTGTTTTTTTTCTAAACATTTGTGGAATTATAGTATAAGGTGCTGATATAAACCTATTATCAGCCAAATTGCTTTTCAGTTTTCCCAGATATTCTTATTCCATAAGGAAACCGTGCCCAAGTAGATTTTGTCCTTGGGTTTATTAAACCCCAGGTTGTTCTTTATTAATGAATCTGGTTCTTTCCCTCTGGTCAGGGACATATATCTTTTTAAAATGATAAAATAGTTTTTATGTTTTACAATTTTGTTTAATGTTTGGTAATGCTATGTCTTATGCAGCCCTATTTTTTTATTCCAAGGTATTTCTAGAGTTTCCTTAATTTTTTTTCAAAATCAATTGTCATCAATGTTATTTTGCAATATAGTTCTATAAAGTACTAACAAAATTAACTGAATACTAAATTCATCCATAAAGATCTGTAATATCACAAAATGTAGAGTTAAAGGGGATCTTGGCAAATATCTGATACAACTAATATTCAGAAAGGAATTCCTACTACAAACCATCCAACAAACATTCAATCAGGATTACATAGTACTTCTGGAAACAACTCCCAGCACCATTAGGCACACTATAAAATTTTTTTTTTAATAAAGCTTTTTATTTGCAAAACACATGAGTGACTTTTCAACATTGACCTTTGCAAAAAAAAAAACTTTTTTTTTCC
>JAJPUD010031562.1:0-12461 GCA_023553655.1 Myrmecobius fasciatus | reverse complement strand
CCCTCCCCTGTTCTAAGCCCTCTCCACCATCTCTGACTTCTTGTTCTAAGATCTTTCCCAGGTCTGACACCTCCTAAGGCCCTCTCAGCCCTGATATTCTCTATTTTTAGCCGGGCCTTATTGAACCCCAGCACCATTGTCCTAGTAAGACAAAGCACAGCAGTATAAGGTGCTCTTCTCAAAGTGCTTACAATCCAACGGAGGAGGCAGAACATCAACACGATAAAAGATAAGTAATAATCCAACAAGTAATGATGCCATGAGATGGTATCGGTGGTGAAGTTCCCAGTGGTGGGCATGGGATCTAAGAACTGGGACTGTTGGGAAGAGGCAGAGATCACTGCAACCTGGGAAGGACAGGGGAGCTTCCAGGGGATGTCAGAGATGATCTAGTCCAGGATATCGCCTTCACAGAGGAGAAAAGTCCGGTGACGGGAGGGAAAGTTATGGGCCCAAGACCCAAGGCAGTTGTAGGTGGCAAAGGCCAAATCCTTGGGCTCCAAATTCTACCACACTGTGCACCCTGGTAGAACATGCTTTGGGGCAGGTTCTTCCAACCCCAATGTGCAGTCTGGATCCCCAGAAGATGTTCTCTCCTACTGTTCTCGTGAACTCTTAGGAGCTTGGGCTATTTTTCTAATGATGTAGCCTTTGAGCCCCCACAGGTGTGTTTCCCTTGACAATCATCAGTCAATATCAAATATTAATATTAACATATAAAATAATAATATCAAAACCGGGAGGGAGCTTAGAACAGGGGATGTCAGAGCTGGCAGGGGCCTTTGTTAGCTTTTAGAAAGGGGTTTGTTAAGGTGATAGATAAGAAGAATTGGTATAAAATATCTCCTCAAAAGTCTGTGATGCATTCTCCCCAGCAGTATAAACAAATCCAGAGGAAAGTGAGCTCAAGATTGGAAAGCATGTGTGGTTAAGAGTCAATCCGTTGTTCCTGATTGCTAGAAGTCCCTTTTTACTCTTTGTGGAGGCACTCAGCAAATAATCCTTAGGGAGAAAGGGAAGAGGAAGAAACATTTATTAAATGCTTGATATATGACAGGAATAGTACTAAATGCTTTGTTTATATTGTCTCATTTGATCCTCACAACAATCCTGGGAGGCAGGACCTATTATTTTCCTAATTTTATAGATGGGGAAACTGAGGCAGACAGTGGCTAAGTGACCTGCAAAGGGTCACGCAGCTAGTAAGTGTCTGAGGTTGAATTTGAACTCAAGGTCCTCCAGGCCCAGAACTCTACCCACCATCCCATACGTCCCTTTGGTGTGCCATAGCTTTTTTTCCTTTTTTTTTTTTTTTTTTTAAACTGGGCTTCTGTTAGCATCCTGAAGACGCCTTTCCTCAGTGTGTCTGGGCTGACCTCCTAGTGCTGCCGGCTATTCTTGTCCCACGGATTCTGTTTGAATGCCGATAAGTAAAGATGCTCTGACAAGGTCTTCCTGTGCTTAAATTGGGAGGGCAAGAGTTTAAGAACGGGGCTGAGGCTCTTCCTCCATCTCCAAGGGGATTCCTTCTCTGGGGCTTGTCCGGGATGTTCCCCCCCGCTAACCTGGTGGACACTGGCCTGCCTGGGTCCTGAACCGGTTGGCATTTCATGCAAAACTCCCAGGATGTCACCGACTCTGAATCTAGTTCCCGTTCATCATCGCCCTTTCATCCGAGGGTTTTCAAGGACTTCTAGGACCTCTCAACCTCGTCTAAAGCTCCCGATTATTGCTTGATCAAGTGGCGATGTTTGGGGATTTCTCATTCCTTTGATTATTTGACTCAGTGGAGGGATGCCCACCTGCTTCAGTGGAGCCCCATCTTTTCTTGTACAAGAGCTAGATGGCATCCCAGGCCGGGTTAATGGTGCGAGCAAAGCTGTGGAGGCAGAAAATGAACACATATCGGCCTGACTTAGGGAATTGTGGGTAATGGGGAAGGGAAGGCAACTTTGGGGCCTCCTTTGCTAGTCTAAGGAGGGAGAGGACATCAAAGTCATCGACTCTTCCACGCTCCAAGGCGGAGTGCTTCGTGTTCAATTTCCCACCTCCAAGGCTTTGCCCAAGCTGTGCTCCCTGTCTCCGATGTTCAAGTTCTAGGTATCATTGGTTCTATTTAAGGCTCGCTTTGTGCTTCCTCCTACTGGAAGTCTTTCTTGATGTCCCCAGCTGTTGATATACACCTTCTCCTGCCCCTATCCCATTCCCCCATTACTTTCTATTTAATTCTCTGTGTACAGGTTGTATCTCTTACAGAACGTAAGGCCCTTGAAGGCAAGTAAGGACTGTCACTTGTTTGCCTTTGTAATCCCATCTCTTACCATTAACAGTCGGCACATGGTAAAGCGTGTTCTTGCTGAATTAAATTTATTCTTCTCCGGGGCCTTCTTTTCCTTTCCCTCCCACGCCGTTCCTGGGACCTCCACCCTAATTTCTCGGATTTCTCCCAGACAGCCTTAGCCTGAGTCGATCCTCCCTCCTCCGCTTTTGCTGACCCCTCCGGCCCACCAGCCAAGCCAGGCTATAATTACAGGACTCAGGTGGGCCAGAGAAATTAGGGTCTATTGAGTTTATTTATGCAAATTCATTACCCGGCCAACTTGGAATAACAAGGAAAGAGAATTAGAGCCCCGGCAGCCCAATATATTTTCTGATGAAGTGACCTTAATAAGATGGCACACAAATTCCGCGTAGGCTGAGATTTCGTGATTGTGTGGGCCCGTCACGTTCTTCTACTGCTATTTATCACCGAAGAGGGAATAGAGACAAGTGGGAATTCCTCTCCTCCTCCTCCTCTTCCTCTTCTTTCCTTTGTTCTTTTTGGGATTGGGGTAAATGATTGGTCCTGCTAATCATAACCAGGATTTTGTGGTCGTGATGGGGAAAGCAAGGACTGGGCCATGCTGGGCCATTTGTGGGGGAGAGATGAGTGGTACAGAGTGTTCCTTTCTGATATTTCCCACTTATGTAACCTCTATGACTTCCCTGTGTCACAGTTCCTATAAAATAGGAAGTATTGGGTCAGATGGCAGTCCCTTCTACTTCTTGATCCCTGGCTCCTAGCTAGAGTGGGGATTATTGATGTGATAGGAGGCTGTGTGGTTCAGTGGAACGAGCCCTTAGTTTGAATCCTGGCCCTGCTGCTCAATAGCTATGTGAGCTCTGGCAAATCATTGCCCCTCTCTTGGTGTAAAGGCAGGGGGTTGGACTAAATGACCTCTTTGAGGTCCTGACAGCTCTAAATCGAGCCTTCTCTGAAGTAACCTGGGATTGCAAAGTGTGTTATAATTAGAGTCATGTGTCTGAGGTCTATCCAGCTCTGAGATTCTTTGATTCTGTTGATGTTGGAAAGAAATATAACCAGGGTAGGGATGAGGGGGCTTTGGCTACAGGGTGCCAAAACTTATCGGTTACTGACAGCAAGGTTATCCTTCATCTGATAGAGTCGATAAAGGTCAGCCCCTAGTTAGAAAGGCAAAATATTTAATATAAGAAGCTCCAGATGATTCTGTTTCCTTCTTCCTGTGACCACACCCCATGTTGAGTTTCTCCCCAGTGTGACTCCATCCTACTATCATTCCCGGAGGCAGTGACCTTCTAGCAGGGGCCAGTGAGCTTATTGTCCAGTCTCAGTTGCTTTCCCTCCCCCATTACACAAAGCCAACTCCTAGGGGAGTTGGCCCCAACAGGGCCTTTTAGGATTAGTGAATAAAGTGTGTCCTCTTTTTTTTTTTTTTAAAGAATTGACATGTTCTTTATTTCTATATTTAAAAATATCTTTTGTTTTTATTTCACCTCAATTTCTTGCTTTTTATTTTATCAAATGCATGGAAGGATAGTTTTTAACACTCACCTTTGCAAAACCTTGTATTCCAAATTCCCCCCCCCTCATGTCCTCTCCATCCACTCCCATAGACAGCAAGCAATCTGATGTAGAATAAGCTTGTTTATGTATTTGTCATGCTGCACAAGAAAAAGCCGATCAAAAGGTGAAAGAAAAAAAAAGAGAAAAAGCACAAACAAATAACAACAACAATAACAAACTAAGGTGAAAATACTATGCTTTGATCCACACTCAGGTCGTTCTCTGGGTACAGATGACTCTCTCTGTCACAAATCTATTGGAATTGTCCTGAACCACCTTGTTGAAAAGAGCCATGTCCATCACAGCTGATCACCACACAATCTTGTTGTTGCTGTGTACAATATTCTCTTGGTTCTGCTCATTTCACTTGGCTCAGTTCATGCAAGTTTTTTCTAGGCTTTTCTGAAATCAGCCTGCTTGTTCCTGTTGGACAAGCTGGCCTAGATAAAGCCTTGAATGCTGAACTGAGAGGTCTGGGTACTCTTTCCTGGGTACTATGGTACTTTGAAAGATTTTCTATTTCACTTCCAGCAAGAAGTTTCCAAGAACCCTAAACTGGCTTTTAGGTTTTCCTCTGAAATTTCCCCTCGTGCCAAGGGAAATCCTTTCTCAGAGATGTGTAACCTTTGGGATTTTGGGGTCCTGTTGGACCCAAAGACTTTTTTCCATGGTATTTTCACTCTTGAAATACACTTATTATCAACATCTTTCTCTCGAAAGTGGATCGCCAGAGAAAATCTCAGTGGATATTGGGATCTGATCAATGAAACCGGACGAGCAGGGTTTCCAGGAAGAACTTCAGTTTTTCCAAAAGCAGCCTCATGGAAGCTGGATTCTAGATAATCAGGGGGCCATGGAAGTTGGGTTTTAGGTGAGCTGGGTTCTAGAGGATGTTGGCTTTGAGTTAAGAGAATTTCCTGGGGAAGTTGAGTCTCAGCTAAACTGGGATGTGGGAGGAAGGTGAGTTCCAGGGAAGCAGCAACCTTGGGGAAGCTGGCTTTTAGCTAGTTAGGTTCTGGGGAACGCTAACGTTCTAGGTAAACTACAACTGTACTGTATGAACTCCAGAACTCAGGGTTCTGTGCAATCACACAGAAGGATAGAGAGACTTTTGATGTGAGAGCTTTATAGGCAGTGAGACGTACCAGGGCAGATGATCTGTTTTGTCTTTAGCTGATGGGGTGAGTCTCTCTGACATGAGAGAAAGTAGGGATCTCCCTTTGACCCAAATCCCCTTTGGTGACAGCATCTTCCCTTTGCTAATTGTCTCCAATTTAGCTTTTACGTTATAGGGTTGGGTGTTTGCATGTGGTCTCCCCCATTGACCTGGGAGCCCCTTGAGAGCAAGGACCATGTAGTGTTTTGTCTTTCTCTGGATCCCTGACACTTAGCACCATGCTAAAATACAGTAGGTGCTTAATAAATGCTTGTTGACTGACTGACCTGGGTGAACACACTCCAGCAGCATGGTATACTACAAATAAAATTGGACTTAGAGCCAGAGGTCATAGGTTCAAGTTTTGCCTCATGTTATTTATTTTGTGATCTTGGGCAAGTCATTTTTTGATTTCATAAACATTAATTAAATGTCTACTGTGTACTGGGCTGTACTAAGAGCGAGGGATATAAAGAGGGGAAAAAAGTCCCTCTTCTCAAGCAGCTCCCAATCTAATGGGGGAGACAACCTGCATGTGATCTATACAAAGCAAGGAAAAGCAGGAAATCATTAATGGAAGGAAGGCACTGGAGACAGAGGGATAGGGACGGCTTCCTGTAGAATGTGGGATTTTAGTTGAGACTTCAAGGAAGCCTCTTTTTCCTCTCTGGGGCTCAGTTTCTCCACATGTTAAATGAGAGTTTTTATGAGATGGCCTTTCCAGCATTAGCTTCACAATTCTGTGGCTTTGACCCTGTCTCCCCCCACCCCTCCCGAAGCATCCTCTACTGGCTCAGAGCTGATAGACTCAAGCAAATTGAAAAATAAATAAGCAGATTGAGTGGAATTGGCGTGTTCAGATGAATGCCCTGTTTGGCAGGAGGAATTTGAATAAGGCTAGACCGGTGTGAGCTTGCCCTGCCTCCTCTCCACCTGCAAATCTCTCTTTGTTTTCCACTCCCAACATGGTGGACAAGCACCTACCCACCCATGAGCACAGGCGCTCACTCGCCTACATACACACACACACACACACTCACCATCTTTTCTTAAATACAAACATCCCTTCAATGCTCACAAACACATAAATGTGGTATCCGTGTGCATACATTTATACAGCACCCATGCACACATGGAGATCTCACTAGGGTAAGACCATCAGGGTTATGTACCAGGGCGCTGACATCCAAGGGAGCCACTTTGACCTGAAAGCCCTTTGCCATGTTTGTCTCTCCCATTGTCCTGCCCTTCTGCTTTTTCCCACCTCCGTGTCTCTGCCTGTCACCTTTTCCTTCTGTCACCTTGGAGTTTGGGGTTTGCTGGCCATGTGGATGGGGTTAGCTGTACCCGAGCATGGTGGACCACTCTCTGTGTCCCTTGGCTGAAATTTCCCTGGACACTGAGCTACAAATCTGGACTGTAGCCGTGTAAAGACATGTGCACTTCACACATTCTACATACAATCCTTTTTTGCATGTATGTGCCCAAAGGCATGACCTTAAAGCACACAGTGTGCATACATGAGACACTTATGCACACATGTATACTCATGTGCCAACTTGCTTCCCTAACACAAAGTGGTTGGCCACAGAATAGGACCTGATGGATGCTGGCTGGTTGGCGAGGGTCCACTGGGAAGCTGGGTCTAGGCTCTTGCTTCGGAGAGTGGGGGCTTTTGGGTAAGCCCTGGCCATCCTTCCTTCCTGTGTCTGCTTATCAGCAGATGGCTTCAGGGCCCGATGGCTGAGGATGACACAGCACCAACCATGGGTTCTGCTTTCTGTCTGCCCGGCAGCTTTCTGGGAATGCCCACAGAAATGTGGGGACGCAGGACCGGGCCTGGATTCCCTGGGGGTCTTGGCTCCCGGGGAGACGCCCATTTGGGCCGATGTCCTATCGGCTTCTGATTCTGAATGTCCGGAGGCTCAGGACCGTCTGTGGACCTGAGAGTTGGAGTGCTGTTGATCACCGGGCCTGAGCCTATTGGCGTTCCCCAGGGGCCATGGATCCTCTCCCCCCATCAAACCCAGTCAGAAATAGTATAGATTTCCATTGTTGGCCACAAGGGCGAGTGCAGGTCTTAGGGGATGTCCATCCCCACCATCAGGCGCATTTTCCTACTCTGCTACCCAATCCGTCTCCCCCCAAAAGCCAAGCCTGGGGGTGCTCCTGAGTGGTCTATGCCCCCCTCTGCCACCAAGCCTATCAGATGAATTGCTTCCCTTGTATAGCTGGCCTTTCCCAGCATCCCCTAACCCAGACCCTCAAGCCTCTTTCCCCCTCTCATTATCTAGTATCTGTTTTGAAAATATTGTGTACATCCTTAAATTCTTCTTCAGTCGTAATGTCTGATTTGGGGTTTTCTTGGCAGCTTCTCCAGCTCATTTCACAGAGGAGAAAACTGAGGCAAACAGGGTAAAGTGACTTGTTCAGGGTCACACAATAAGCATCTGAGTCTGGACTTGGACATGAGTTCACGATGGCACCATCTATCTGCCCATATCCTTAAATACAGATATGTTTTCTCTCTAGAACAATACCCAGTATACAGCAGGTGCTTAATAAATGCTAATTGATGACTAATAATGTAGCTCCCTACTGCCCATTCAGTAAGCATCTATTAAGTGCTTTTACATGTGAGGCATTGTGGTGGGTGCTGGGGATACACAGATCAGTCAACAGCCATTTAACAAGTGTGCTCTATGTGTAAGAACTTAGATGCTGAGGGTATGCAGCAGTCAATAATCATTGCAAGCATTTATACAGAACTTTAAGCTTGGCAAGCCACTGTAAATACGTTTTCACATTTGACCCTCACAACAACACGGGACAGGGGTAGATGTTATCATGAGCCCCGCTTTACATATAAGGAAATAAAGGCTAAGAGAGAGAAAATCTTTTGCCTAAAGGCTTCAAGATCCTAAGTGTCTGAGACAAGCCTTGAAGGCAGGTTTTTCTGACTGCAGGTTCACCATTTATATCCATGTGCTCACCTACGTGCCTCTGTACAGCTACCACTTATTAGGTACCTACTATATACCAAGCACTGTGCTGGGCATTGGGAATATGCTGATTAGTGAACAAAGATTTAAAAATACCTACTGTGTGCAGATTCTATGCTAGCTGCTGGGAAAACACGGATTGAGCAATCAACATTTTAAAGGGCCTACTATGTGTTGGACACTATGCCAGGTACTGGAGATACACAGATCAAATAATAAACATTTATAAAGCACCTACTATGTGTTGCACATTGTGCTATGTGCTTGGGATATACAGATAAAACAATAAACATTTTTTTTTAAATTTTTATTTTATTTGCATAACATATGTGTGGGTAATTCTTCAACAATAACGCTTACATAGCTTTCCGTTACAAATTTTTCCCCCCAACTCCCCACCCCTCCCCTAGATGGCAGGATATCCACTACATGTTAATTATGTTAAAATATTGGCAAATCGAATATATGTATACATATTTCCAAACTTATCATAAACAATAAACATTTTAAAGGGCCTCCCATGTATTGTACACTATGCCAGATGCTTTAGATGCACAGATCATATACATATACAATAAGCGTTTTAAAGCACCTATCATGTGTTGCATATTATTTTAGATGCTGGGGCTACACAGATCAAGCAATCAACATTTTTTTTTTTGCTTTTTGCTGAGGCAATTGGGGTTAAGTGACTTGCTCAGGGTCACACAGCTAGGGAATGTTAAGTGTCTGAGACCAGATTTGAACTCAGGTCCTCCTGACTTCAGGGCTGCTGCTCTATCCACTGCGCCACCTAGCTGCCCCAAGCAATCAACATTTTAAAGGGCCTACTATGTGTTGGGCACTATGCTAGATGCATGAAATATGAAGATCAGACAATAAACATTTTAAAGCACCTACCATGTGTTGCACACTCTGCTAGGTGCTGAGAATACATAAATTGAGCAATAAACATTTTAAGAGTCTACACTGTGCTGGGTACTTGGGAGATGCCGATTAATGAACAATAAATCAGTGAATTTTTATTAAGACTCCTGCAGGTAGAGACGAATGAGTGACACAGTCCAGGTTTTCCAGGACTTTATAATTTAGTGGCAAACAGGCAAACGTATATAAATTGGGTGATCACGAGCATGCCACGTGCAATCTCCAGATGCCCTTATGTTGTCTGAGACTTGGAACGCTCTCCCTGTGAAATAAAACAGCTCTTACTAGTTGCATCCTATAAATGAGGAAACTGAGGCTCACTGAGGGAGGAAGGGATGCTTCCAGGCTCGCACAGTGAGCCAGCGTCAGAACCAGGCCCACGGCTGACTTCTCTTCGCTCCCGGTCCCCCATTCTCTTCTACGACATAGCCACACTCCTTTCTCTCCGTGCGAGAGAGGGAGGAACCCTAAGGGCCATCCAATCCAAACAGTCTTCCTGGCTGTTTGGAACTTATTTTTTTCAGCAGTTAAATAGACTAACAAACAGCTTGCCACTTGACATAATCATTCAGGGCTCCAGTGAGCCTCGCACTGAGCCTGGAGCGCCCCAGCTCTGAAGACTTGATGGATGATGTCATCAGTAGGGCCTCCCCTGGAATGGAAGGGAGAAAGCCTGGCTGACATTTTTCTCTCTCTTGCTGCCTTTCGAGCTGTTCTAGTGCAGGACCTAATGTGTTAGACGACAGAATCAAGATTCAGAAAATCTAGAAGCATGGGGCAAAATCAGCCATGTAAAACATAGGGGTAAATGTAAAATCCTGAACTTGGGTTCAAAAAATCAATTGCTAAAGTTGTGAAAGACAAAAGGGCAGTTACTTGGTGCAGGGGATAGAATCTAGCATCAGGACGAACTGAATTCAAAACTGGACTCAGTGTGACCCTGAACAAGGCCTTTGAACCTGTGTGCCTCAGTTTACTTATCTGTAAAATGAGTTGGAGAAAGAAATGGCAAATCATTCTGGTACTTTTGCTCTGAAAACCCCCAATGGAATCATGAAAAGTCAGTGACAATTGAAATGACTGAGCAGCGACAAAGATGGGAAAAGTGGGGTCATGTTGCGGTTTGTAAGGGCAAGTAGGTTGGAAGACCAGGGTGTTTTACTGGAACCACTCCAGCATCTTTACCAGGAAAACCCCCAAATGGCGGTCATGAAGAGTCGGCCGATAACAAAAATTCAACAGGAAAGTTACAAAGGTTGGAGGAATCTTGGATTGCGTTCATCAAAGACCCAAGAGGTTCTTGGGCCCTCTCTGCCCAGTCCCATCATTTCTGGAGCATTATGGTCAGTTCTGGATGTCACCATCGAGGAGGACTGGAGAATGGCCAGGGAACACAGACTAAAATGCAGAATGGAAGCCCCACTACATGAGGATTGGATTAAGGAATATATTTAATTGGGAGAAGAGATGGCTAAGTGTGGACCCCAGAAGTCCCAGGGGGCCTCAAAGGCTGCTATCGGGAGCAGAGACCTCCAAAATCATCTCACTCTTTGCCCTGGGCGAATTTGAACCTGGGCTTTGTAGAATCCATTCCTTTCCACCACTTTTCAGGCTCATTCTTCGACTTCCAGACTCACTGTCCCTGTGTCCCAGAGAGGCTCCATCCGAGAGAGAACGCTCTACCAATCAGAGCTATCCAATACAAATGGAAGCGTCTGTGTCGGAGGTGGGGGCTCCCTGTGGCTGGAGGACCTGTCAAGGGAGCGCAGATTAGAGTTATCTGTATTTGTGTTTTATTCCTCGACTAGACTGTTCGCCAACAGGGATAGTGTCTCGTAAACTTTATATGTCCCTCGGCATGAGCCCAGAGCCCCACACGTGGGAAGTACTCAAAAAACATTTGGTGAACGGAGGACTCCTCCAAGACACTTGTGAATAGGCCGGAGGTCGGGGGAGATGAAATCTAAGCGCCGCGCTAGCCCTGGAAACCGTACTGGTTCCTGCTCGGCACATCATCTCTGGGAAAGGCTCACGGGCCATCCACCAAGACACAGAGACACTTGTTCAGGGCCTAAATCATGAGTCAAAGGCAGGATTTGAATCCAAATCTAAAATTTGAAAAGTTGTAGTTTAGCCACTGAAACCTTTAGTGATGGAGGGAATTTATGTACTGGGAGTTCCCCAAATTAGAGAAGTCGGGTTTTTGAGATAGATAGATAGGTAGGTAGATAGACAGAGAGAAGGAGAGGGGAAGAAGAGAAGGGGAGACAAAAAAAGGAAGGAAGAAAGGAAGAGAAAGATGGAAACAAGGAAAGAGGAAAGTTGCAGGTCCTGCGCTAGGCACTTGGGATAAGGAGACAAAACCCGCAAATGGTTCCTTCCCTCAAGCCTCCTTCATTTTCCTGGATGTAATATGAGGGAACAGACTGCAGCTGGGTGACCAGGGGATAAGTCATTTTCTCCCTTTGATCCTCAGCTTTTCCCTCTGTAAAATGGGGGGGTGATATTTCTCCTCTACTTTCTAGGGTTACTGGGGGAAGGAAACAAGGCTTCTAGAGCACCTACTATGTGTCAGGCACTGTGCTTTATAAATGTCATCTCATTTGATCCTCACAACAACCTGGAGGATATGTGCTATTACTAGTTCCATTTTACGGTTGGGGAAATGGAGTCACTCAGAGGATTTATGACTTACCCAGAGTCACACAGCTAGTTAAGGGCCTGGGATGGAAGTGTTTGCCATACTGGAACGCGTACGGAACTTTTTATATATTTTATATATTTATATACATTTTATATCTTTTACCATTTAAAAATTTGTGGCTTTGGACGAGGGTCTTTCCCTCAGTTTCTTCAGCTGTGTAGTGGGGATAATGACCTCCCCCAGATGGTATCGTGAGGTTGAAATCAAGTGATCACCTTGTGCTGTTGGGATGCGCCAGCTCTGGAACAAGTCACAGCTTCTCGGGCCTCGGGGTTTCCTGGTTTGTAAAATGGGGGTGGGGGAGCCCCCCATGCGCCAAGAGCCCGGGCTGCTGTGATCTCATGTGGGCCTAAGAGCCAGAGCTGCTGCCATCCTGGGGCTCTCCATGGTCCCCCATTCCCAGACACCCTGGGGTCGGGCCTCAGACAGCAGCAGCCAGAAGGAAATACCTCATTTCCCACAGAGCAGCTCAGGCCAACCCAGACCCAAGGAAGCCGGGCCTGGCTCTGGCTGCGGGCGCAGCCGTGCCCCGTCCAGAAGCACAGGGGCTTCCCTGGCCCGGCAGTGTCCCCTCCCCAGAAGCGTCCCCTCCCCAGTCTGCCTTCCTGAGGGCAGGGGAGGTCATTCAGGACACAGCTCTGCTTCCCCTCCCACTTCCCTCTCTGTCTATCTCTGTCTCTTTCTCCTTGCTCCTTCTACCTTTCTCTCTTTTCTACCTCTTTCTTTTCCTCTTTTTATTTCTTTCTCCTCTTTCTTCCCTTCCTTCCTGACTCTGTCTCCTCTCTGTCAATTTCTGTCCTCTCTCTG